>VWPV01007800.1:0-77669 GCA_013389885.1 Geococcyx californianus | reverse complement strand
TTTCCTCCTAAGATCTCATCTAGCAGAGACTGCTTTGATAGATGTCATTTTTTCCTTCAGATTTGCTAGGCCTGGAGGATTTCACACTAGAGTGAGAAGTTGATTAAGGCGACATTAGAGGTGTGAACAGTCATCACTGAGCTCATGAAGACAGCTGAGACTTCAGGAGCGAGGGAAAGGAAAAACATGACACATGTAATTCAAATGGAGGGGAACAGGTAGAGCCAAGAACTGTCAATCTTTCCAGACTCTATTCTCAGAAAAATACTGAAGCAAATAATCACACCTATTTAAGTACATGGTAGCTAATGATAAGTCACAGCCAACGCGGATTTGTCAAGAAAACCATATCAAGCCAAACTCAGCCCATGCTGTGACAAGATAATGGGCCTTGGGTGGGAGCAGCACTGGATCTGTTCTGGCTTGGTTTTGATACCCTCTCAGAGAACTCTTAATTGAGCAAGCAAAAGACACATCATCACAAACCTACACCTGCAGTACTTCACAGTGAAAAAAAGCAGGATACAACAAATACAGTTCCTTGTGTGTACCAAGTCTCATTACGTGACTGACAGAGCACAGTATACATTGACTGGGTTTGCAAACAACGCCAAGCTGGCAGAGCTGGACAACAGCAAGTTGCAGGACAAGAAAAGAATTCAAAATGTTCTTGATGAACTGGTTGCAGAAATAGGATGCAATGGAATAAATACAAGTGCCAGCTTCAACGTTTAAGTACAAAAATCTCAATTGCACAAATTAGAAGATTGGGAACAGATGAATAAACCCTGGGTCTTCAGAAAAGGGGCTGGGGATCAGAGACAGATCACAAACTGAACACATCACACCGCTGTGAAAAAAGCTGCCGTACAGAGAGGTGTGTAACCAGAACTGTCACATCTAGGACACACAAAAAAATCCTCCTCGTGTTTGATACTGGTGGAGCCTCAGCTCTAACCCTGTGTTCAGATCTGGGTTCTGCATTTCAGGCAAAATTTCTTTCAGAACAGCTCAACAGAAGGAAGTATAGGGAAGGAGGGGGGGGAAATCACAATTTTAAAAACATGGCCCTACTTGAAAATAGGAATGCTTGAGGTTTTTTAGTCTAGAGAAAAAAAACCCCAACTATGGGGAGAAAAATACATTGTTCGCTAAACCCACTGCAGAGAGGGCAAAAATTAACAATTTCAGACTGCACTGCAAGAGATTTCAATCAGATGTTAGGAAAAGTTTTACTATAATATGAATAAAATAACACTGACATATGTACTCTAAAGGATTCTGGAAGGTTCATTAGTATTTTTTAAGATTAAGTTAACTATTCATAAGAGAAGATTAGAAGCCCCCGACTGCTGTGAAGTGATAGAGGCAGACTAGGTAGTCCCTGATCTCAGAATCACTTTCTGTAACTGCAGTTCCTGTCCAAGTACCTGTTCTGGTCCTATACTTTTCTGATTGAAATGAATCCCAGAGACATTTAGACACTTACTGTGCTGGTGTGACCTTACACACAGGTGCAGATATCCCCTTCAGGAGCCTTTGTCATGTTCCATTCCATACCACTGCATGACAACATATGTCACATGGACAGCCAATTCCCTAATTTATAAACTGCATCACTATAAATTCCCCATTTAAAAGTAATGTGTTTGGTAGTGCTTGTGTAACTAGTGCAAATTAAGGCTTTGGCTTTCCTTTGTTCCCTTCATGGTACCAGAGAGTAATTTTCCCTGGGATCCATTCGTTTTGGGGGTTTCTCTGGAGCTCTTCCGTTAGGAGAAGGCAGTGTGAATGGTTTATGCTATGGGACTGAGACCCACCAAACTCCTCTCATTAGAGATGACTAAAAGGCCGTTAAATAGGCCAATTTTTAATCTCCACTGGTTAGACTGAATTCAAACTGATAGCCCACAGGCAAGAGGCTATGAATTCCATTAACAGTACCCTAAAGCACTTGGTCCCCTAATGAGTGCTAATGTAATTCTGCTGAGAATTGAGCTTGTTTTCTGAAAGATACATTTATACAATCAAGTGCTGGTATTTTGGAGCACGTATGGACAGTTTTCCACTGCTCTTAAACAAAGGAAGCGTTATCAGCTTGTGTGATCCACAGATTTCTTCTAAGATTCCTGGTCATGTGTGCTCCATGCCAGGCAAAATACAAACAATAAAACCACTAAAAATCAAATAGTAATACTACCTCTGTGCTTCTTCCTGAATATCATACATTTTCTTGTACCCAATTATTCTAAGGTCATTGCACGCACTTATGCATATTTTGTCCCCTGGCAGATGATTTTTAAGTGACAGCAATTCTTGCTTCAATTCTGCACTTAATAGTTGAATGAAAACACCAAGTTCTATAAAAGCATAATTTTATAGAATAAGATGGAGTGATTTATTATATTTCACATCTATTTGTGAACAAGTGAAATAGTTAGCATAAAGAAATCTGAACTTCAGTTCTGCTGCCACAGCTCACAGCTTTATGGAGAGTTTAAAGATTTTGAGCACTTGAGATAGACTTGGCAGTGTGAGGTTTATGCTTGGACTTGATGACTTTAAAAGTCTTATCCAACTTCAGTGATTCTGTGATTCTGTGAAAATCAGGTCTGCATGTGTACATGAAACAGAAGTTTTGGCACCACCCTCTAATGAGACATTCTAAGGTCAGGGAAAGGACATGTGCAGCCAGTAAGGGACTGTGCGATACAGCTCTTGACAACGAAGCCAGGTACTGCACAGCTGTCTTTGTGCGCCAGGAATTCTGGCTGTGTCCTGTGTTATTTCTGCACCAACGCAGGCAAGGCCTGACAAGAGTTAAAACAGTGTGTGTAAACCTCTTGAGAGAAGCTCGCTACCTCGTTCTTCCTGGCCTTCAAAATGCTTATGAAAAGCTTAAACCGAGGCAGGCTCTTTCATGTTAGCAGCAAAATATGATTAACTGAAACCAATTTAGAAACTGTTTCTTCATATAAACATTTCTGCGGCTCAAGCTGCAGAGGGAGAGCTGGTGCGGGTCTAAGCTGAGGCGTTTTGAATGAAAGAAGATAGCAAATGCCTCCTCGTAACACACACAGCAAAATCCCAAATGCCTGGAGGGAAAAACTTTTTAATGATAATTTCATACATTTATATAGCACCTTTTATTCCCTGGGACCCCAAGCACTTCATTAACGCTCTGCAGAAAGATTCACCGTGGAAATGGAGCCACTATAGGCATCGTTCTTTGGAAATCTCATTTCCAGTTGACACATTTCTTTCAATAACAGAATATTCTGCTTATCCTGTACATAGCAACCAAACCAACAACAGATAAAAGGTTAAATCATATGCTTTTGAGTTGCAGAACAATTTAAGCCTGTATGATTTTCGAAATAGCAATGCACTCATGTAATGGATACATTGGATTTGTCCCATCCCCTTCCCCTCTCCATTGACTGCTTTGATCTCATCTTTATACCACAGCCTTTGGTAGAAAATTGTCTTCCATAACATTTTAAAATTGCGATGATCCTTGATGTCTGAATTTCAGGCAAAAATCAGGTTTGTAGGGAAAAAAATAGCATCTTTTATTAAATCCACAACTAGTAATTAAAGAAGTAGAGAAGTTCTTGATTACCCAAGACTTAATGCTATTTTTGCTGCTAAGAAGGTTGTTTTAATAAAATACCTTTAAAATAACTTTACCTACAAAGCTTGTTTTGTCTTTGCCCTTAAGCCCTCATAACTACACAAAAAAGAGCCCAGAAACAGGATAGGAAAGAGATCTGTGTGTTACTGCTCAACTTGCCACACAGTTTTTCTGTTCATCTCACAGGATGAACAGTTTCCAGTTTCTCACATAGAATCATAGAATCACTAGGTTGGAAGAGACCTCTGAGATCATCGAGTCCAACTGTACCTGTCTCCTTACTAAACCCTGTCCCTAAGAAACTCATCCATCCTTTTAAACACCTCCAGAGATGGTGACTCTACCCCTCCCTGAGGAGCTGCTCCCATCCCTGACCACTCTTTCAGTGAAGAAATTCTTCCTAATGTCCAGTGTAAACCTCCCCTGGCGCAACTTGCGGCCGTTACCTCTTGTCCTATCGCTGTCACTTGTGAGAAGAGCCCAGCACCCACCCCGTCACAGCCTCCTTTCAGGCAGGTGCAGACAGGGATGAGGTATCCTCTCAGCCTTACTAGATCTTTGTAAGAAAGGCCTCCTTCTTGGCCTTTCTTACAAAGATCTAGCACTCTTTTTCACCAACATCACCAAATTTAGGGACTCAATGCACTGGTTGTTTCAACAAACAGCAATTAACATGATCGGCATTGGCATTTTAAAAGAACTAACAACAGACTGAATCAGAGCAGTTTGATTTAGTTCAACATTGTAAAAATTGAAAGAGGAAAAATAACTTTTCTTAACTCTTTGTTGTTTGAGCTGTGGATTCCAGCTTTGTTGGCTTGCTTGTTTCACAGGCTCTTTTGAAATGCAGTTGTCAGCATTAATTAAAGAGAATTGTCGAGTCTTGTCTGTTTTCCAGACAGACAAAAAAATGTATTTTATTTATAACATAAATTTAGTCTCTGCTGTAAATCAAGATATTTCATCATCTTGGTTGGCATCAAATAAACCTTTAGACTTGCCACTAAACCAACAAAAGAGCAGTAAGGATGGGTAGGGAAAATGAAAGCCACTGGCCATTAAAACCTCTGGCTCTCTTAACAGTTGATCCTGGGATAAGGTTAGTCCTGAAATAACACATTTGCAATGGAGGGATACTTAGAGACTCTACCAAGGGAAATATTACTGCTTGCAACTGCTCATTGCCTCTCAAACTGTTGTGCTGTTACCAGTGTTTTAATCTCCCAGCCAGGAAAAGATCTCCTACATGACACAGTAAAGAGCAGCTCTGGTTCCCCATCACTGGGCATCTGGCCCTGTCCAAGAACGCCGTGGCTGCTGCTCAGACCTGCTCTCACAAAGCAGCTTTTGTCGCAGGGCAGCAGCTCCGTTCCCAGCCTCCCACTGCCATCTCCCATTTCCAGCCTCACCAGTGAGGAGTCATTGTCATCTGCCACTGGTCAGAAAGGAGCACTGTCTGCCTGACACGCGAGGCTCCATTCTTCGCTGCTCCCCAGGTACCACCATAGTACACATTACTAATGAACAAATGCTGGATTAATTATCAAAAGTAGTTCATTAACTTTGGTCTTCACGCTTATTTTCTTTTGCCTTGCGTTATTTTAATTCATCCCCCATTAAAACAATGACAGTTAATCCTACATGTTTGTTCTCTTCAGGAGGATCTGACATCTCTCACGTCTGAGTGATTGAGCTCAAGCCTCATAGAATTCAGAGATCACAAGAAAGCAGATTAGAGTAGGAAAATACCTCCATACATTACAGTCCTGACCTTCTTAAACCAACGGTGCATCATCTTGGAGGGCTGCCACTTGCCTCTCACACAGGAAGCATTAGAGTACGAAAACATGCTACAGGCAACAGAACCATAACAGATTTCTTCCTGAGTCTGTTGATGGATGGTAATTTAGGTGGGAGAGGAAGAAAGCTGCGGTAATGAACTGGCCTTCAGAAGACGATGGAAAGGACCGAGATGTAATAGGGATAAATGAGCACAGCCCTGCTTAACCCACTATGGCTCAGTTCATATTACAGTGCCAAAACCACACACAGGGAGAAGACAGAGTTGTTCCAAGCTCCCTTTTCCAGTGTTAAACTGGCAACCTTAATGTACCCCTGCAGAGGACAGGGCATAAAAGAGCCTACCCTGACCTTCTCCGGGACTCTCCTATGCTGGCAAAGCATTGCTGAAAAATGCTTTAGACCCACAGAGGGCCATTTTCTGGTCTCCTTCCATGGGTGTCACACCCCTGTGACCAGTGTTAGCGTTACACCCACATCTACAGCACTTATTAGGGGTCTGAGCAACGCCAGTGTAGGCATTAGTGACAATAATCCTGTCAGGCACACTCCATAGAATCACAGAATCACTGAGGTTAGAAAAGACCCCTAAGCTCATCCAGTCCAAACACCAGCTCTACCCCACCATGTCGAATAAACCCTGTCCCCAGGTGCCATGTCTACACGCTCTTGGAACTGCTCCAGGCATGGAGATTCCACCACTGGCCTGGGCAGCCTCTGACAGGGCTTCACCACTCTTTTGACAAACGGACCACTCTTTCAGTAAAGACTCCATCTCCAAATCTGTGACTCCTATGCGTCCCAGTGAGGGACACTGGCACCACAATACAGGGAAAGTCACGTGTCTCAGCCAAACACCATTTCCACAGCTCCAGAACAAGGAAAAAGTTTTGGTAGCCAGTGCTCCCCACCTTTGTATTTCAAAGTCATCTGGCTGGATGGGAGATACAACAAAGTTCCAAGGGAAGACACCTTCACCAAAAGCCTTTGCCTGGAGAAGGAAGCGCCCTATGTTTTTGCAGCACTTGAAGAATGAACAGCATCTCTCAGTCACCAGTGCCATTGCCATTGTATCAGTGTAGCTCCATCCCAGGCAGGGTTTCAAGCCACCTTCCATTCCCCACAGCCTCCCACCGCTTTGCCCAGCAGGCGATCACTACATCAGCAATTGTGTTCCTTTCATTTCGGGTGGACATAGACCATCCTTTCCTCACGCTCGACACAGCTATGTAAATATTCTTATTTGTTCATAAAGCATCAGAGCTTTGTGTACAGGGAGACATAATAATCATATTTAAAGAAGAAGAAAGAAAAAGAGCACTTTATTACTATCAATGTGGAAGTACTGAGGACCTTATTTTGTGTTTAGGTAAGATCAGAGCAGCAGAAAGTCTGTTTGATATGCCATACCTTCAGTTTGTTTCTTAATTGTAAGGAGTTTGGTTTTGATCAAGACAATTAATTATGAATATAGTTGAGTCTTCTAACATCAGAGATAGAGCTTAAGAAAACTACAAAAGCCTTTTTAAAGTATATTGTACGGTATAAGTAAGTATATATCTCCAGGGCATGAAAACAGACGTCTTGGTAATTGAATCCTGAAATGGAGGGGGAAAAAACTAGGTAAAACTGTGATAGTTCTATGCAGTCTCCGTGTTAATGTGCAAGTTTGCAAACTTGTTTATCAGATTCTGTGGTTGCGTCTGGCATAGCAGGCTGGCAGGAACAACAAGAGCAAGTTACAACCCAGGGTTATTACAGTGCCAGCTTTGTTACCCTATAACTTCTTAATTTCTAGCCTCCCTGCCCGTTCCTTTCTGTGCCAAGGGCAGAGCAGCATCTGCTGCCTCCTCTTCTGCCTCCTCAGCTGGGCCTCATCCGTTACCACTCATCCACCAAAAAGTGTCTGCAGTGCAGTGATCAAAGCTATATTAAAATTTTTCCTTCTCTCTTGTTCATCCAGAATTTCCAGCTCACATCCCGCCTAAACTCTCCGATGAATTACTTTGAGCAGCAGTTCTTTGCCATTATCCCATTCAGGAAACACTGTCTCAGGTGTGGGATTTGCGGACAGATCTTGCATTATCATACGACTGCTTTTAGCGCTGAGCTCCCAGGAACATAAAATGTCTCATTACAAGCCCAGTGAAATAGCTGCAAAGACTTTAATGAGCTTTCACCCAGGAAAGGAAATTCTAGCACTAATTTTTCAGTAATAGAAGCCTACATATTTAAAATCACTGTACCATAGTTATTTTGGTCTCCTGGAACACATGCTGAGTAGAGGTTTCTCAGACAAAAGAAAGAAGGAAGAAACTTAGAAGAAGTCCTGTTCACTTGTAAAATGTGTCCCAGTTTCACAGCCCTTGGCTCTGGTTTCTAACAATGTGTTCAGAGGGCAGCATGTGGGAATGGACTGGGTTTAGGCTTTGGGAGGGTATTTTTAGCTAGACCATGCAGATAATTCATGGAGTAAAAATGCAGTATCCATAAAAGCAGAAACAGTCAGCAGAGCAGTTTCAGTTGAGCTGAGCAGCTCTGCCTGAACGCTCAAATCTATCTACCCTGTATCAGGTGTGTCTCTCTAATTCTACCCCAAGCATATCTTTGTAAGAATTTCTATTCAAATGGACCTCTGGCTTTATGTTATCGTGTTTACATTCTGCTTTCAAGCAGCAGAGCAGCTTTTACCTACTCTGCACAAAAGAGAGGCTGGATTTTGAGTCCTAACCAGAGTCAGATAATGGGGGTTTAATATTTCATGTAGAAGTCTTACTCAGCAAAGTCATTTAACCCAGTCAAGGGAGGGCTGAGAGCACTTTGAAAGAACGCCATTGACGGATAGGCAATAGCTGGGTTTGTCACGTTTTATCAGTTATGCTTTTTAGCAGAGCGTCACATGTTTGTGGTAACACGTTAGGAAGCACAGCTTTCCCCAACGACTACTCAACTGGCTCGTGCCAGGGACAACAGCGCTTGTTAGGATTCATTTAAGACAACGGGTGCTCACTGAATTGGATATGATCAGTTACAGTTTAGCTTATCCTTTAGAAAGAAACAGTTCTATATTGGGAATTCTTTTCTTTTCCTGACAGAATTTCAGTCCCAGGCCCCAGGAAGGAGAGCAGTGGCTGGAAGAACACCATGCTCCTGTGCCAGCCTACCCTGAGGCTGTGGAAAACAAGTGATGCCCAACTGTCAAACTTGTGTTGCTCAAGCAGCTCTCCAGCACACAGAGCAGAGAGGCTGGGAACCCCATCTGAGAGGACATCCTGCTTCTACTGCACAGGACTCACCAACGGGAGTTCACAGTGCTTCATAGAGTCATAGAAGGGTTTGGGTCGGAAGGGACCTTAAAGATCACCCATTTCCACCCTCTGTCATACTGGGCTGACACCTGGTCTTAGCAAGAGGGCAGGGCTGGAAAAGACAGCCTTCAGGACACAGGTTAACCCTGGTCCTTTTAGATTCCTCCTGCTGGAAAGGGTCACTATAAAGCACAGCCTGGGGGAAGAGCCAATGGAAGAGCCCTTGAACGCAGAGATGCTGGCAATGGAGGTATCTGCACAGGGGCTGAGCCGGCATGCAGTGACAGGTCTCCAGGTCTCCTGGGCACATCTGATGGCACAGCAAACAAGGCACATCCACACACAATATCAGCAAAACACCATGCCAGGCCTTTCTAGTGCTCCTGTGACAGCAGCACATTTGTACCACGTATAACCCACAACCACGCACCCCTGCCTTTTGTAAAAAGCCCCACTGATCTCCACTCCTCTGGCCATGCTGCAGCCTGCTGACTCCTTCCCCAGGACATCCACCACCTCCTGGGTCTGTCAGTCTAGGCAGGGATGACCCACTCAGAAACAGCCTCCTTAGTGCCCTTCTTTTGCTTGGCAGATGGTGTGGAGGTGTCACTCCTCTTGCTGGGAAGGAATGTGTTGCTCCTTCTCTGGAGTAACAGAAGCCAGAAAGGCTTGGCCTGTAGCCATGGGCTCCAGAGGGTGAAAGCTGTGAGAAGGCCGGAGCGTTTGCAGGTGGCAGCGTGGGGCCAGGTGGAGGGGCTGGGCTGGCAGACGTTGAGGACATGTTGCTGCAGAGCAGAGGAACAGGTCTGGGCAGGGATAGTGTGCGTACTGGAACAGAGCTGTGGCACGGGGGCCGCGGGTACGGGGTGCTCCAGGGAAAGGCTCCAGGGAGGGGTGATGGACCAGACTATGGGGAGGACAGAGAAGGTCTGTGAGGAACTTCCCCCAGCATCCCAGCTGGAGCACTGCAGGGAGCCCCAGAGGGCGTGGGATGCCCGGGCAACAGAGCCTTGGTGCACCAGAGCACTTCCACGGGCAGAGAGACCACGCCTGCTGCTCTCCCTGTGCCAGGCAGGGCTTTGTTCCGAGTGGGATGGGGATGCTTGACTTGCAGGGAGGCTGACTGAGCAAATTCCATTGCCCCGTAGGAGCAGGAAAATTGAGTGGCTTGGGGAGTTCCCCACTGCTGTTTGGAAGGACTGAGTGATCACTTGTGCACCTAAAGGGGAAAAGAACCCAACAGCAAACACTGTGTGGATCCATGTCAGCTGCAGCGTGTCCTAACCATGGAGGTGCTTCTGCCAAAGCTCACATGGCTTCAAAAATCTGCTTTTGAGGCATGGAGTGAAAAAAACTCAAGTCCTGTGCTTCATTGAATTTAGAAATTATGATTGTCTTCTTTCTTGTTTTTCATATTGCGTTGGGTTTGAGAAGAGACCGTGGAAAAAAGAACTACCATGGAAGAGCTTGTAGGAGAATCCAGAATACCTCCTCATTCTTTATTTCACTTCAATGGCACTGTGAGTGTCAGAGAACTGGCTGAGCCCAGGGCTGATCCGGCTCTTCCAGAGCCTGAGGGACCTGTGGAAGAGCCTGCACTTTACAGTATGCTTTCTGGGAATATTGTTTTAATTTGAATTTTACTGCTATTTAAAAGCACAAGAAGTTCCTGCAGGTGTTTGGCCACGTAATAACAGGCAGACTCTGACTTCTCATGTGTGGGGCCCAGCGTGGGGCACCAGAAGAGGCCGCAGACCCTGCCCGCATTCTGCAAAGTTCGATGTGCAACAGTCAACAAATCCTGTCTGTGTTTCTGCCAAGGTTCCCAAAATCAAGCCTGTTACCCACTGTAACTGCATTAAACCTAAACAGCAAGGATAGGACCAGGATAGGAACATGAGAGCACTGCTTTGTGAATACCGCCTGCTTGCGGGGCTGCATGGCTCTGCTGGCTCAGCTGTGTGGGAGTAGGCACAGCACCTCTCCAGCAGTGGGAATCCCAAAAAGAAAATGGTCAGGCAGGGATGCTATGGCACTGGGAGGGGAAAAGGGACAGCAGAGGGGTGCAGCTGCTTCCCTTCACTGCCACACAGTCACACATTACACACGGAATGACCAGGAGACCCTCACTGTCCTCTCCCCAGTGACCCTACTCACCTTCATAGAGGCAAGCGAGATTCCTGACAGCAGCGTGTTGTTTTAAAGGCTCACAGCCAGCAAAGAATGTATGGGATCCATTCTGCCACTGCAGCCATAAAACAACGTCCACTGGTGTTCTAACAAAGTAAAAGCACTTGGAAGATAATCTAAGAGTGAGGATTTAACAGGCATTAGTGGGTGTGTTAGCAGAATCACCATTTCTCTTGCACAGGCACAGCCGCTGAGTGACTGCACTGCTCAGTGCTGTCATCCGTACGACGTGTAAATGGAAACGGCACATTCCTAAGAATTAATTATGGTCTTGTCTGTGCACAAAACCTGCCTCCTTTTCATTTAACCAGTAAAGGGACACAGCACAGCCAGCCTGTGGTCAAAACACAGGGGTACAACAACATCGCATGCAGCTACCCAAGACCTGCGCTGCTGCAGCCTTGCTTTCTGCAGGTGCAACACTGGCATAGTCTGAGCACAAGGCAGAATGGTCAGGGTTCTGGATGTGAGGAAGAAGAGGAACCAGGCTGCAACCCGCGACTCACTGGGCTCCACGCTGGTCTTTCAGCGAGTCAGCCAGGATTGCTCCTCTGAGGAATTGTACTGAGCTGCCATCCGAGACCTGGTTGCTACTGGACTGTTACTGGGGCTTCAGTTAAACAAAAGAAATATACTAAAATAATTAATTAATGGCATTAAACTGCCATGGTGTTGAGCATCTATTGCGCTTGAACATAACGAACATTGATAAGGTCAATATTTCAGGTTATATGACAACACATCTGTGATAAATATTTCTACAAATTCCAGAAGTCCAATAGAAGGACAAGCCTGCATGCTATAAAACCACCCCAAACCCAGAGACCTGTCAAACCAAAATGAGCTGTAACAACATTCAGACAATGTCACTTTCATTGAACACCTAACGATGGCACAGGCGCGTTAGTGGGGAAAGGCTCCCCGGGAGCACGAGGAATGAGGAGACAAGCAGTAAATAAACCCCAGCCCAAAGCCCACCAGCCAAGCTGTGGACAGGTTCTGCTGTGGGCAAGTCCTGAGGAAGATGGAGATGGAAATGGAGATGGTGACTGTGGGAGCTGGTGGTGAGGGTGAGCAGAACCGATGGCTAAGGGCTCATTCTGCTTCCAGGTTTCTCATCATTTCATTGTATTTATGTGACTGTTCCACACAGCTTTCCTCCCACCCGCGCTGCTCAGCAGTCATGGCCTCCTTCCCGGCAGGGATTGCCCTGGGAAGCTGCCAAGATGTGACAGCCGCGCCTGCAAGGGAACCTCGCTGTGGATCTGAGGGTGGGGTGAGCTGCAGGTGAGCAGACTCTGTGCAGCCACACACGGAGCCTCGTGTTGCACTGACTCTGGGCTGACCTGAAAAGGGAACCAGGGCACCGCTGCTAAAAGCGCGTGGGGCTGCTGGAGACCCCATCCCGTCCCTTGGCTCCAGGGAGGGTGCAAGCAGGGGCAGTGGAACCGCCCAGTGCTGCACTGGCTGCTGCTTCAGCAACCGGAAGAACAAACAAAGATTTCCTCCTAAAATGCCGGAAAAGCCCCATCCAGCCAGTGCTGAGCACCTCCTTTGCACTTGGGAAGGACCTGGACCTTTTAATTAAAGCCAGAGGGAAGCAATGGTGGATGCAGCATCCCATAGGAGTCAGCGATTGCCTGCCAAGACCTGCCTGAAAGGGCTGCCTTTCCCACAGGATTCAGCGAAAGCCCTCGGTGTTGTTAACATCCTTTATTTTATGTATTAACAGCCAGGCTCTGTTGGCTTTTCATCTTTAGATCTCAAAGTGCTTCACAAAGGGGATCATTATCAACAAAGGAGCACAGCTACCTTTGGGCTCTGGCACACCCAGAGCAGGTCTGTTCACCTGCAGATTTGTCAGTCGAGCTTTCCTCTGCCCTGGAAACAACACTCAAGTCCTACATGACTAGGGGTGGGGACGGTATCTTCAGCTGAAGTTCAGTAGCACAAACACTTACGGGGGTCTGGCAATGCTGGCCTGGCTGGAAAATGGGGGATGTCAAGAAGCCTGTCCACTCAAGGCCTATGACACCAAGCAACATCCAGGTGTCCCCATATCAGAACAGGAGCCATCACCCCAAGGCACTGCTGTGGGCTGCAGCACTGAGCACTTCTAGTGGCTCTGTTCCTGCCTGTTCTCCACCTCCAGTTGCTGCACTCAAACACAGTTTGGGCTGGCACATTTTTGGGCACCTCTGCATTGCACACAGACCAGGATTCTTCATCCTAATGACCTGCAGCTAAGACAGATGTTTTACTTCAGCATTTTAAAGTATTTCACAAAACTCAACGCTAATTTATTCTTTAACAGTGCCAGGAAAAAAAAAGAAAATATGTTTGGCGTTGTTACTCACAGAAGAGAACAATGTGAAAAATGGAACCAGATGTTTCTCATTTAAGCATGAATAAGAGGGAAGTGAAAGAAAAAAGATGATGTAGTAGTGATTAAAGAAACTGTGATGGCTTGGTTAAGTCAAGACAATTTCTTATGGATCTCCAGTCAGTCCTGAAAGATCTCCCTAACAACTCGGGCCCTGACTCAGCAAGCACGTGGAAGTGTTTAACTCCAGCTGTGGAAGTTGTCTTCGTTTATGATGTTTTTAAATGCTGTATGGCCAAATGAATGCTTTACAGTTTGGAGCCAGGAGACCAATGGCATTGTTCCTGCAGGCAGGAAAGCACTGACTGTTCTCACCAGTTACAGACATCCACATTTGAATATCAGACTAGAAATTAAGTCAAACTGAGAATACGTTGTTTCCTGAAACGCAGAGAAGGGCTTTGATTTTACTACAGTGCAGACAGCACTGTGAGACCCAGAAGCAGCAGCCAGTGACCCACCAAGAGCCCCGGCTTCCCCCTGGCATGAAGGACCTGCTCCACTTTGGCAGCTGCCTCTGTCATCCCCCTGTTCTGGCAGGAGAGAAGGTCCAGCTTTCGCTGCAGGGCCTCACCCAGTAAGAATCCATCAGAAACCTCGAGGGTGTGGGTTTCACTGAGGGAAACTCAACCCTCTACTGACCCATCGCCGAGAACAAGGTGCCTTCCTAAGGCGCGAGCTGAGCCTGGAAGGGCTGTGTGTGATGCGCTGCAGTATCTCTGTCTCTGGCACAATTTGGGTGCAGCCCAAAGAACCCATTTTGCATTGCGGTCCCTGCCTTGGAAGGTGAAAGATCCAAGCAGGCCAGGGCAAACCACTGGCCTTGGAGCAGACTGTTCCCCTTCCTTCTCTCCTTTCTGCCTCCTTCCTTCTCTCCAGAGCAAAGCCGAAGCTAGGAAACACATCCCTGCCCCAGAGCCAGCCCCACAGCTTCCAGAGGTCCCCAGGGTGCCTCTGCGGAACACAGGACAGCCCTACTCTGCCAGCACTTGTGTGGATACCTTCCCACCACAGGAGAATCCTCCTGGCCACTCCATCCCACCCAGCACCTGCTCAGAGAGTTCCCTCTCTTTGTTACCCTGGTGAAATCTCACTCTCTCCAGCATCACTGAATTATTTTGGGCCCACCTGCTCATTCTCCCCTTCCCAGTGCAGCCTTGCCCCAAACAGCAGGAATGCAGCTCCTCCCAATGTTCCCAACAAGGACAAACGGCAAGAGAAACATTGGTTCCCTGTGGATTCCAGCACTGCTAAACCCCCTTTGTTTCCGGTCTGTACTCATCTATCAGGAACCACTGGGTAGAGAGCAGCATAAAATTCCTTTTACAGTGCAATTCTTAGAAGGAGAAATGGAAAACTAAGCTTCAAATCCTTGTTTAAGTTTGGACAAAACTTCAGCTGTAGGAAACGGTCCCTTTGCACTCGGCATTTTAAATGTGGTCATCACGCCCCTGGAACTCAGCAATTCCAGCACAGTGGTGAGAGATGTGGCCCTGCGAGCAGCCCCCAGCCTAAGCCTGCTGAATTAACAGTCTCGTTAGCACTGCTGTATGCAAATGCTCCCGGGATGCAGAGAGAGATTTGTATTTCAGATTAATATTTTATGGGAATTCTGTGTGTACATGATAAATGAATAAACGGGGGGACACCAGGGGACGCGCAGAACATGTGCACCGTGTGTGAGAGCAGCATTAATCCTTCCGTGTTCGCAATGGCCACCGGATGGTTAAGAAGCAAAAAGATTTATTATTGTAATTAGAAAGGAGGAGAGAATAAGGGAAGAAAAATGAGAGATCAAGGGAGCCGTTTCATGTTACAGCTTCTCCAGCTGCAGAGCTGGCTGAAGGGGTTCTCCAAGCCCTCCTGCCCTCGTCCCTTCCGCCCTGGCTGCACGTTCCCATCCTATGGGCTCTACCAGGTCACCCCTCTGCACGTTCAGCTTTGCACCAGCACTTCATGAAACGCGGGATCACACCCTCAGCCCACTCGGGCTCTTCCCCAGTTCCAGCTGCTCTGCAAGGGGCAACACCACGTAAAAACCTCAGCACCAGCACCACATTGGGGACTCCAACCCATGTCAGGGATCCCAACAAAAGCGGCCCCAGGGAGCTGGGGAACAGGGCTCAGAATTTGGGGTCAAAATGGAGAAGTACTGGGAGAGAAGCATCACTGGTTCCCTACAGTTTCAGCTCCCCGGGCACCCCTTCCCCACCTTCCTTCTTCCACTGCAGTTCTGCCGCTGCTCTGGATGACGTGCAGCTCTCTTGCGCTTTAGCTGTAAGAAATGTAATATTGTATTTGTCCAAAACCCTCCAGGAGCAAAAGAAGATCCCTGAGGGGATGTTATTAACTACCTGCTACTTATAAGTGCTGGTTTTCCCTGAGAGAACTCTCCTGTTTAATCTTTATGCTCTTGACAATAACCCATCTCTCTTTGTGATCAAGTGTTTAATTTTCTTGAAAGATTTTCTCTGACTTTAGTCATTATTGAAGGGGATTTTAACTTTACCCCAACTCTTTAATGGCTAAATCTTGCATATCCGCTATTTCAAACAGGGGTATTCAGTTACTCTAAGTAAATAGTTCAAGGATTTGGTCTTGATAGGGAGCTGGGAAATTTCAAATCAAAACAAAATTGAAATTGCATGTTCTTTTCCACTTCAGAGTAGAGTTTGCAGTCTCCCCGAGTGCCCTGTCTGTGCACTGGAATAAGGGATGGCCACAAGCTGTGGCACGCGCTTTGCGCAGCCAAGCTTCCGGCGCAAGCATCGTGTGGGGAAGACTTGGTTGGGGGTTTCATTGCAGGAGATCAAAGATAACCAAGATAACAAACAAAGGGAAGTGGTGATGCACAATGTGTTCCGACTTTCCTCATCTCCACAGGCAAAGCTATCACTGAATTTTCTCTGATTGCTTACAGTGGAGCTTTAAAGCAAACAGGAGAGAGAAAGCCAAAGCAGTAGAAGTTAAGCAGAGAGAAAAGCCCAGGAACCCTTGAACCTGGTTGCTTTCCTCTCTCCCAGCACCCTTGGTCCTTCCCCACTGTCACCACATCTCCATGGCCCAGTAGAAGTCTGGAGTCAGGGTAAATATCCCATAATAAAACCATTACGTGTAGAGCAGCCCAAGGTCCATGGACAGGCTGCAGCACAGGGCTGAGAGGTCTCTGTTCTGCCCTGCTGGGCACTTCTGTTTCCAAGGACCTTGGTGACCTTGATAACTACAACAGTTCACACCAGTCTCCTGTTCCTGGAGCCAGCACATTACTGGATCGGGCCCACGGTCCTGCTACTCCAGTCTGCATTCCTGATATCAGCTTGTTGTCTTTGCGTTCCGATCTCAGCGTGGGTGGGTGGAGGTGCAGAGCCTGCTCCCTCCCACACAGCCACTCTCTCTCCTGGTGCCCAGGTTCCAAAGGGAGCTCAGCACACCTGTCCTACAGCCTGAAGCAAGACGTCACTCACTCCTCCTCCTCTCCCCTTTGCCACAACAGCCCATCCTCATGGCTGCCCTCCCTGCCAGCAGACACCAGCTCACAGATGCAATCGGATTGGTGACAGGAGCTGTGCAGGACACAGGGCTCCATGGCCAGGAATTCAGGTGAAGAAAAGACTTGGGTGAAAGTCAGCCAACACGAGAAGGTGCAGGTCTGTATCCACACAGCCTCTTGTTTCCTCAGCTGTAGAAACAGCACTGGAACACCTCCCTGTCTCTCAAGGAAGCGACTGAGGTTAAATAACCCTTACGTAACACCACGTTGTCATAAAAACCTTTTCCCTGCAACAACACAATTTCAAACATTTCCACTGATGACAGAAATTGATTTTACAACACAGACAGTGAACGGCGAGCAATAACTGCAGAACAATCCCCTTAAGATTGGTGTCCTATTGCAAAACCTTTCAGAGTGAGCATTTATCCCCTGCTGTGTTCCTGTTGGGCAGCGTCTCTGATGGCAACCACGCTCCAGATGCCACCTGCCAACAGGTGGCCATGGGCACCACAGCTCCCTGGGCTCCTCTCCCTCTGGCATTGTGGTGCCATTGGAGCTCATCAGTGACCAGGGCCCAGTGTGGGGCACGTGCTCCCCTGTGACCGCAGTCCACAGGCTGGATCCTCTGTGGATTCACATTCCCAAAAGGCTGTGTTTTCCAGAGCTGAGGATTTGGTCCTAGATTTTGTGTTCCTCTGCCACCAAGCAGGGCCTCGCCAGGCCCAATGCTGAGCAGCACGTGGTAAATGCCGGTGTGAATGGAGGAGCCCACCCAGCGCCTCACATTCCCCAGGAATGGCCCCTTTACACAGAACCACCCGGTTACTGCAATGAGCCACATGCCAAGATCCCGCAAACACAACAGCGCTTCTGTCTGGGCGTCTACATGGAGCTGCAGCCTGTGCCGGGGTCACAGGCCCTGGGTCTGGGCATGTTAATCCCTCGCTTTTTCAGAGGGGCCAAACCACCGCTGAGAGGGTCCCAGCCATGTTTGCTTCATGGAGCTGTGTGGAAGCTCTGCCTGGGTCTCCCGAGCAAGCCTCCCTCCCACCAGCGGTGTGCGAACAGCAAGCACTTACACAGTGAGCAGGACCTGAGCCACTTTTGCTCATTGCTACTAGAGCAGGTCGAGCTGGAGATGAAAGCGGCTGTCTCAGCAGAGCAGGTGTGACATCTGCTACACGGCTCCAAAAATACATCTCTGACTTCCTCTCCGACCTGCCAAACCCGCCCCAAGGAGGCAGCCCTGGAAGCAGCACAAGCACACACTGCGCTCCAGTTTCAAAGCAGGACCTGACCTATTTTCCCATTGCCTGTTTTAAGCACCTCTGACAATGCCATTTTGCTGGAACAACGGGCTGTGAATGGAGTGACTACGACCACACCAGAACACAGGCAGCACGAGGAGAAGGCGGGCGGCCCAATGTCTGTGCTGGAGGTAACACACGCTGACACCGCTGTTGCGGTGTGGCTGCACCTGGGGACATGTGCACACTCCGCACACCCACCCACCTGGCTTGGTACAAGCATGACATCCGATCGCCTCCTTCTGCTGTGTGCTCAGCCCTGTGGTTCATGGAGATGGGTCCAGTAATGCCACAGCACGCGGCAGTGGGGCTCGGGTACGTTGTTTTCTCTGCTCACATTGGTGCAATGAGTATTTCTCACACCCCTTCACGCGCTGCCCTGGCTTACAAGGAGAGAAGAGGTTTGTGTGTTGGCAAAGATGACCTACTTAAATCAGGCACAGTGAACAACACAGTCCCTACCGACAGACCTGCCCAAGGAACTGCACACAAAACCCAACCTGAAGCAGCCAGGCAACGTTTCTCACTGCGGTTCTGGTCACACCCAAGGGGCTGGGGGGACCAAACCCGAAGTGCTTGCATTTGTTCTTAGTAATGTAAATAGGACGCATTTGGGGCTGTCACCACCCATCGCTCAGCTGCTTTTATTAGTCCTCATTCTTTATTCTCATTGTCTTTCTGCGCTTGTCGTTAGAGTTAGTTATGTTCTAGGCACCTGTTTAGCATATTCTGCATGAAAATGCAAATGGGGATGAAAACCCGTGAAGCAAATACACGCAGCTCCCATGTCAGGTGGGAGCTGGGCTGTGGATGCCAAACACAAAAGAATTGTTTATCACTGTGAAGTCTCCCCGCTCGTTCCGTGGTCACTGCTCTACCAGCAGATGGCAGTTTACCATTATTTTGAATGGTGTTTTGAGACTCGGCAGTTTGAAGTTGCACTCGGTTGGTAAAAAGCCTTCAGCTCATTGCAAAGGTGATTTGTAATTCCATTTCCTTCTGCACCTTCCCCTCTAGAGGAGCCGGTCAGGCCGAGCTCTCTGTCTCCACTTACAGTGCTGCTGCTGAGCGAGGCCCAATGTTACCTGTGCAGGGTTACCTGACAGCGAGTTCACCCAGCCCCACAGGTACATCCAGCCCCTAACACTCACTGTTGCTGCACATTTTACACCCCCTGACCCCACGGCGCCACCTGGGGAGCAGCACACAACGTTATTTACACCAGTGGCAGGCGCAACATGGAAGATGGGACTCTCTGCTGGGGTCATTTGCTCTGGGTTGCCTGGACAATGTCTGAAGTTCAGGTCACAAAGGGTTAAACTGCCACCCAAGCAAATCTGTGGCTCCTGCACTGCAGCCGGACCGAGGCCCAGGGAGCCCTGCCAGGAGCTGCAACCTGCAGGCCGCTGTCAGAAATCCTGCTGCTCCAAGGCCATCCCTGAACCCTATCCAAGGGGCAACACAAGGCCACCTCCCCTGCCCTAAACCAGGGCTGGGAACGAGAGCTTCCCTGGTGGCAAACTCCAGCAGGGAGCACAGGCAGCACCAGGCTGAGCAGGGGAGACCAAACCATGCCATGGGGAACAGTTCAGCAGCAGGGGGAGAGGCTGACTGACATCATCCGTGTCCCTGCCCATGGCAGGGGGTGGAAATGAGTGGGCTTGGAGGTCCTTTCCAACCCAACCCATTCCATGACTCTGTGGAACTCTGGGTACCCATCATGGTGAGGCCCTCATTGGCAGAGCTGTGCTGTAAAATAACGCCAGCACAGTTCCTGCAGCCTTTTGGTGGAACAAATGGTGCCGTTATGGATCCCATAGGGACTTTTTAGCCTTTGAGAGTTCCCAAGCAGCCACACAGCCAGAAAAGGTATCCTGATCAGCCTCCCCTCATCGTGTGGGCAACTGCATAAGCAAAACAGATGTCCAAGTGAACCCAACACCATCCTATCAACCTCTGATCCCGTCTGAGCAGAGCTTTAAATAACATTCAGAGTAGGTTTAACATCAGTTTTACTGTGTTTGATTATTGCATTCCTAAGATAATGGATTTCAAAATTGCATTTTCCCAGTTGAAGATTGGCTTCCTACCTTCTTTAATAAAGTAAGATTCAACCTGGTCTTAAAAACTGAACGTTAATAAAGAGGAGCTTTGCTGTCACCTGAGTAAGTCTTAGCAGCAGGCATTTAGCATTCCCACCCGGGTCCCACCCAACCCTCCTCTGTTCTCATCCAGAGGCAAAACTGCCTCTTTTCTCCCCACAGGCCACCTCCATTGTGCAGATACTCAGGGACCACTGCTGGATCTCAGCTCTTCCGCTCTGCTTCCCAGAGCGAGAGCAGGTTTGTGCCTCAGGGCAGAGAGAAGGCAGCTCTTCCCGCCCATGAGGTGCAGGTAGCTCCTGCCCCGAGCAGCCACGGGCCCTCCAGGGAGGCTGCTGCAGGCAGGGGCTGATGCTGGCTCAGAGCACGGCCAACGCACAACAGCACCGAGCCACGCCATGCTGTGGCACACGCTCGGCAGGTTCCTTCAGAGTGCAGGGCAAGAAGGGACCCTTCCAATTCCCAGATCGCGCACGTCAGCAAGCAGTGGCTGTCCACTGCATTAGCCCTGCATTTCTTGTGTACAAGAGCTGGATGGGCTTCGAGGTCCCATCCAACCCCAACCATTCCATGATTTCAGGAACTACATCATCTCCCTTCATGCTGGATTTTCCCCCTCCGCTGGTGCTGAACTGTGCCCAAGTTCCTGCCTTCAGAGCGATGTGGCTCGCCATGAGCAACAAATATCAAAATGGAAACTGATTTATGAGTGACGTTCCTCTGTTATAGCTTGTTCTGCCCCAAAGTGTTACTGAGGGCACAAGGAGGGTCCCCCAGCAGCAAAACGCTGCAGAGTTCCATGTGGGGAGTGGGAGCAGTCAGAGAGCCACCCACCTGCAGGACAGGGACAGAGGAGCTTCCCGACATGGGATGCCTGGTGGCAGGAGCTGGTGCAGAGCAGCAGCCCAGGGGGGTCTGTCCTCACCTGCCGAGCAGGCCCTGGGATCCCCCCTGGCAGAGGGAGACGTGGGGGCGTCATGTGTGACTGTGTCCCTGAGCCCAGCTGCCGGCAGCGACTCCGCAGAGCGCACAGCACAGGAACCAGAGCAGGGAATACAGCCCAACTGTGTCACTGCGTCCTATGGGGAGGATGTCCTTTGCCTGGTGGGGTCGGGGAGCAACATGGTACCATGAAACGGATCTTCCAAATGCCTGGGGCTTAGAACAACCCAGCACCTGGCTGTGTAAAACAAAGCTGGGGATAGAACCTATAGCCAGATTCAGGATTGCACCGAGTGTGTAAAGGAGGCCACGTCCCATCGGAAGCCAACCTAGGATTTAAAGCCAGGAACAACACAAGGCCTGAGCACCTACAGAATGGAGAACACCCTGAAATGAGGCGCTGAAACAAACAGAACCACAAGAGTCTGAGCCCCTCTCACCTCCCAGCAGCACACAAACACACAAAGGCCAAACTCAGAGCTGTGGGGTTTGTGGTGGGTTTCTCTCGCCAAGAGCTGCAATTTTCACAGTATCACAGTATTGTAAGGTTGGAAGAGACCTTTGAGATCATCGAGTCCAACCTATGGCCCAACACCTACACCTACTAACTACACCTACTCCTACTTGTCAGCTACACCATGGCACTAAGTGCCTCATCCAAATTCTCTTTGAACACCTCCAGGGATGGTGACTCCACCACCTCCCTAGGCAGAGCATTCCAGTGAACNTGAGGGGCCCAGAACTGGACACAAAAGTGTCACACACTGGACACACAACTGGACACAAAAGTTCAGTCCAGCATCTGAGGAGATCTCCAGTCTAGCCACTACCTTCTCTGTGGTTGTTCCACTTGGCCGGGGTGCGGGACAAACGCAGGGTTAATGCTTCAGCCAGGACTCAACTGCTGTAGCAAATACTATAAACTAAGACTGCACTCACTCAGTCAGCGAGTCCTGTAAATCCCCAGCACTGCAAGGGTTACTGACAGAAGAACAGGCAGGATACATCAAGTTTTGGTTACACTCATGTCCTGAAAGCAAGGATCCTCACCCAGGAGTGGATTTTGCTCCATGAATCAAATGCAAATCACCTACACTGAAACTGAAAAATAAACAAAGTGTCATTTAATTTAATTTGAGCGCCCAAGCAAGTCATTCGCCAGTCGGTTTAATGTTTAGGAAGAAAAAAGCCTTAGTTCAGCCCCTACAAATGGTTTCAGTTACTTCTGTGACTTTCCATCTCCGGGGGATAATCTACTCCTAATAAGGACAATTGCTCAGATTTATTACCCCACTGAGGTCTTGTTAAAGAGCCAACAAACCCCCTATTTAAATGAAAAGGACAATAGAATCTTTAAAGTCAGCGTAGAATTTAATTAAAACCTGAAACAGAATCCATGTCTTTATGCATAAGAAAAGCAAAACCAGATTCCGGAGCCGCTAAACTGCGTGTAATCAGCATAAACCATCCACTGAGGCAGAGTGACAAAACGCAGGCTATCGCATGGCAACTGGAGGCTGTTAATCAATACGGAAGCTGAGAAGCGTGCCCAGCGCCAGGCTCGCAGGCATTTTTTAATTTGCCTGATTTGCCAGACACCTCTCAGAGCAAACAGGAGCCGCGCTGGCTGCTAGAGCCAAGCAAACCCAAAAGGGACAAAACCCCACCAATGGAAATCAAGGCTTTAACGTGGGCCAGCACTTCAAGGCATCCCCTAACGCTCCCAAAGAGAGTGCGGAGCCACAGCAGCCTCGCTGCTCCGCGCGCTCCTCATGCACCCAGGGCAGGGTGCAGCTCCTACAGACGTTTTCCATGCCTGAACGGTTTAACCCCCCAGTCACTGGAGGAAAAAACCCAGAGGGGCTCCCTTTCCAAAGTTAACCTCCCACGAACTCCAAATGCACCAGGCTGGGGAAGGGTCTGCCTGCAGCCCCCAGGCCTTCCTCAGGGTTAACGTCACCTCTGGCCACTTGGCACGGTCACAGAGACTCATCCAGCAGGACAGGACCGAGTGCAGCAAAGCCTCTCTACTTCTCCCTGCCCCCACCGCACACGTAGGGGGGGAGCGCAGCCCAAAGCAGCTCTGGATACACACTGTCTTTTCACAAAAGCATGGAAGGGGGTTGGGTTGGAAGGGACCCCAAAGCCCACCTAGTGCCATCCTGCCATGGGCAGGGACACCTCCATGGAACTGATGTCACCCAAGAACCCTCCAGAACAGCTGGGTGGCACGAGACTGGGGCAGAGTTCAGTAGCGCTGACAGACTTCGCTGACAGAACACGCTTAACCCCAGAGCACGCGCTCAGCCAGTGCTTCCCTTTCTGCTCAGGCTCCCAGGCCTTCATGTTCCAGTCACACCGACTGTAAAAACCCCTGGCCGCTCAGCAGAACCCTGCCCAGCAGCAGAAAGCACGGCACCTGCACACACTTTGTCCACGGCAGAGCCAGGAAGGTACAGGCAGCAAAGCTGAGGAGCACCCCCAACTTCACAGGCTGCATCACTCCAGAAGCCCCAGCGCTCCCCCAGCTGCGGTTCTGAGGCAACACTTTGTCCAGTGGGCTTTTCCTCCTGCTTTTTCTAGTTACGAGATGAACTGAATTCCCACATGAAAGTTATGGGACTGCCCTTTTCATACCAGCATACCTACAAGAGGCTTCCTTTGTGTCTTACCTTGCGGGGGAGTGCACTGTTGTCCTTGTCCCTCGGCGAGCTGGTGCTGGACATGCGGCTCCACAAGCTCCAGAGCCCTGGTGCCCTGCCGGCAGGCCTCTATCCCAATGCTTCTGTCTCTGCAGGTGTTCCAGAAAACACCCGGGCAGCTCAGCCCCTGGCACTGTTGGTCTGGCACTTGCAGACCGCCCAGCAGCTCCAGAAGAACACAGACACAGCCCTGGTCTGCACACCCTCCCTCCCAGTGAGGGAAGCAGTTTCTCCCAGGGTTCCAGGGAAGCACGAGGCGTGACCTGCAGTCAGCTGGGGCCACACGTGCAGCTGTTCTGATCGTTATCTCAGGGGTGGGTCAGTGTTTCAGTGCCAACACCTGGGACCTTGGAACTGGGTGACACATTTTAAAATGAGCCTCTGTGACAACAACCCACAGGAGAACGTACGGCTGCTTTGGGAATGGTGAATGCAGCCTAAATCCACTCGATGGGAGTCAGAGTTTCTCTTCGATTCTTCTGGGCCTCGGATGTGCTCTTCCAGAGGAAAAGAACTTTAAGAACACGGCAGACACTTTGCTTTTGTGCATACACCAGCAGAGCTCAGGAGAGCTCATGTATTCCTGAGAGAGCAGAGTTCCCTCCAGTGAGGGACCAGGTCCGACCCACATCCATTACATTTACCCCCCCCCAGCACCCAGTTGGCTCTGAAACGCTAAACCCAACAGGCAACACAGAAACAGGGCGGGGGCAAGAGTAGTCAGCTCTGCTTGGTCTCACCCACAGGGACCATGACTTGGCTGTTTTCTTTGGGTAGAAGCTCCTCCCGATGAAGCCACCCGCAGGATCCGGATGTCCAGGGGGAGGTGTCATGGGATGACAGGACAGAATTGCTCTAAACCACAGCAGTCTGACCTGTTGGAAAGCTAGATTACCTGCAGGGGATTGAACATCGTTTCTCCCCTTGTGTCGCCACAGGGTAAACCTTTCTTTACAGCCTTCCTTCCAGTCTGAGCCCTCCCCAGTGGCTCACAAAGCATCGTGGACACTGCTCAGCCTGCTCTAGAGAGCTCTCCTTTCTCCGGTCACTTCTAAAGCTCAGCTCTGTACAGTAAAACACCAGCTCTCCGTGGCACTTCCTACAACATCTTGACTCTTCACGTTTCCCATCTCTCCCCTGCTTGGGAGTGCACTGAGCACCATATGGTTCCTCTCCAAGGAGAGATGCCTCTGCTCCCAGCAACCCAGGAGGCAAACGGGCACCCTCCTTGCAGCTTCAGATGCGGCAAAAGCCCCAGCAGCAGAGTAGAACAGGCAGTGAACAACGTTCATGGCAGACATCAGCTGGGAAAGCCCAGGACAGTGGTTGGCACGAGGAACAGAAGTAGAGGTGCCTGGGTTTGTTTTTGGGACAATCCTGTTGGTTTACACAGGCTGCGGAGAAGTCACATTTTCTTGAGCACAGCTGTTTTGAAAAGCAGGAGGTATTTTCTTTGTCCCAAATTCAGCATTCTTTGTTCAGAACTCAGCGGCACTGGACAAAATCAGGCTGTTAGCGTGCTCATAGGGAAGCTTCTCCCACTGCCACAGACCAGTCTGGCCTTATTGTCACCTTTCCCACACTACTGGTGCTGTATTTCATACGCGTGTACGTGCAGATGCACCCAGCTACTAAAGCAAACTGCAACAAAGCCCCTACTCAGCGTTGGAGCTGTTTAAACCGGCAGTGAAGCCACACTGTACGCTAGGAACAACCTATGAGTATTGTCAAGAAAATATAATTAAATAAACCACCAAAACCAGAAAACAATTTACAGCAGGTCCTACAGGAATGTTCAGACAAGAAAAAGGGATCCCTCATTTCTTTTCAGATTACCATTTGTTTTGCATTACATTTAAATACAGAAGAACATTGGCAGGAAAACACTGAGCTGTTCTCCTCGTGTTTCTCTGGCACTGTGAGAGCGCTCCTCTCCAGCAGAACTTCGGCTCTGGTGACCTTTAGAAGTGATGGTCAGGTGGTGGCACACCTTCCTCTGATGGGCCGTACGTGTCTGTTAGAGACTTGTTCCACCTGCACAGCACAGAGGATCAGACACACACGCTCCTCACACAGCACCACCACCTCCCAAAACACGTCAGCAGAGTATTTACTGCCAACCCCAGGAGGAGTTTGTGATTCGAACATTGTCCCCATTAATGAGAAAAATGTCACTATACCAAAGCTCTGGTTTCCGCCTCCTTCATCTCAACCCCCTCAAACAGCTGATAAGTAGCTGTTATGGATTGGAGAGTCAGATAGAACTCTGAATCTATTATTTTACCAAAACCCCAGGGGTCAACTTATCACCTGAAACCCCCTTTACACAGATGATTTGACTTTCATGTGGAGTGTTGGAACACCCCCTTGATGGAAATTTCAAATAAATTATATGGAAAACTGCCTTCTGTGTGCTGAAATTTATCGGCCCCACACCACCATAACTTTGGAAATGGCACCCCTTAAGCTGCGGTGCTGGGATGTTATTGACTGCGGGAACTGAAAGAGCGGCTGTGATGGGCTGCTATGAAGTCGATGGACAGAGACTAATTTCTACCGAACCACCAGCTTATCTGAAGCTGTTTCCCACCATTCCGAGCTGCCAACTTTATCTTCTCCCAGAACACACTGCCCAGTTTATTCCTGTCCTCCTCATTCCTGTAAATCTCTTTCAGGGGCCAAGGACGCACCTAAGCTCGTGCTAATACGGTTGTCTGAGACAATCGCACCCAAGAGGGAGGGAGGCAGATCCTCTGATGTTCTCTAAGCAGCCTCCAGTCTCCCGAATGCACCGCCGTGATCTATCACAGCTCTATCTCATTGCCCACACTTTCTTAATCACCCCCGCTGCGGGTTCTGGAACACCATTACTGGATCACGTGTTGATGCTGTGGTAAAAGCTGCTTTTACACCCATCCATACAGAGCCTAAAACCCTTATAACCGAGTAGACACTGAAACTGTGGATGAACCAGCTGCTGGGTGATGATTCCTTGAGTAGAAATTCCCAGAGAGACAGAAGAATTTCCCCTAAGCATGACGTGCAAGACACAAGAATGGAGCCCTGGGATGAAAGCAGTTCATTTCCTGCACTCAGCAACCCACCAGCTCTGGACTGCAAAGGCTAAAATGTTGCACCACAGCCAGAAAAAACAGACCAGAACCCCAGCATTCAATTCTACTGCCCCATTTTCATTCAGATAAATTAACAGCCTTCATAAGAAATTGCTAAAATGGAAGTTCTGACCTGCACGTGCAAGTTTCAGACAGCAGGACTTCAGCCTTTTCTTTGCTGAACAGTTTCAGGCCTCTCTCTCCAAGAGGAATGCAGGCTGACAATTCCCTGTGCACAGTCAGTCCCCCGAGCAGGCAACCCAGTGCTTCTGGCAACAGCATTCAGCCCAGCAAGGCCTTGGCCAAGCTGGAATTTGAAACCCAAGGCTTAGCAGGTCTCTTCCAAGCCCTTTTCAGTACCTGCTCTTACGTTAGGACCTACCCAAGCACAGCAGCAGGAACCTGTCAGTAAGTGACCACCCTGCTGCAGCCTTTCAGGGAGGGAGGTGGCCAACTGGTGAGTGGAACCCTGTGTTCACTTTCTCCCATGCTCGCTGACCTCCCAGGGGTATCCCTGGAGGATCTTGGGGGGCTCTGCCAGCTGGCCTGGGGCTGGTAGGGTCAGTTCTGCAGTGCGGCTTTGGTGTTGCCTGAACTCAGTACGAGCGTTAGTGCCAAAGCCATGCTCCAACAGCACAACATCAGAGTTCAGCATTCGATGGCTACCGTGCTGAGGACAATTCATGACTAAAATTGTCTAGTGTTATGCCTTCATCCAATTAACTGGATTTTAGAGAGTTTGTGGGGAGCTGGACAACTGGGCTAACATGGCACATACAGCATTAGCTTTGAAATGTCCCGGGTTTGCTGTGGCCAAGCATCTCAGGCTAGGTCACGTAGATGTTTTAGAAGCACGAAGTTATCTTTAATATAAAAGATAACTTGAGGACACTATTTGTGACAGTAAAAATAACCCCCTCGTGTCTGCTTTAATTCTGTCTTATCCTTTATTAAACCGACCAGAGCAAGTTAGCCCAACTTTTCCTGGCTTACCTAAACAACGGGAGTGCCCTCGCATCACAAACTGAGCACTGAGGAAGGAGAGGGGCCACGCCTGGTGCTGTCTGCTTGCATTGATCAATAGTCTGAGTGCTTTAAACGCTTAAACTGTCGAGACAAGTGTTTTGGAATCTGTTTCTACAAATGACAGCTTAAGTAGCTCAAAAGCAGGAATTCACAGTTTCAATACTGGGCACAACTGACAGCCTGGATGCAGCTGGCAGTGGGATGCAGCAGCTCAAAAGGAGTTGCACAATGTGACCTTAATGTGTGACACAAGCAGGTTACACTACAGAAATATTTATTTTTCAATATCCTTTTCTGAGCAGAAATCATGCCATTTATATGCAAATCAGACCATAGTCTACAGCTGTTTCTCCTGTGCTGAAGCCATGGGAATTATTTGCACTTAATAAAGCCTCATAAATAGGTTTTGCCTCCAAAGGGGTGGGGGAGCAGCAGATATAATCACAGCCTTTTACAGTCACAGGCGTCTTTTTGTTTTGAAAGTTACATACATCCTTTAACACAAGTTTCATACTGACAAAGGAAACATTGGTTCATTTACACAGACAAAACTCCCTTCCAGCCTCCAGAACAGTGTTTTGCCTTTTTTCCCTCTGCTCAGCTATCCACAATGTAGGAATTGCCCACAGCATCAATCCCAAGGACAGCCTGCGTCACCATTACACGCTGGCTCCACATGCTGGGTGTTAGGCACAGGAAGACATTGCTGGCTGTTGTGTCGGGGCCCGTTGATCCTATTTGCAGGAACAGACACCTCTATACAATTTCCTGCATTGCTGCACAACGTGTGCCATTTCCCACCCCACAAATCAATGTGTCCCTCCAGCCCTGGCACGTGGGAACAATCCATGTAAATCCACAGGCCAGGCTGTGGAACACTCAAGGCACTTCCCATGGGACCAGAATGACAGCACAGTGTTTTGGGGGCAGGTGGCACACCAAAGCAAAGCTCAGGAAGGTACAGGTTTGTCTGGTAGAGGTTTAAAGGACAAACACAGAAAGTTCAATTGGAGCAGCCCTTACCCCAGCGGAACAGCAGCATCCAATAACCCCTGCCTGTTCTCCATCACATTCTTTCAGCCGCGCTGAGCTGTCAGACCACATGTGCCACAGTTTATCCTCATGTCAGCCTTCAATGAACCCAACATGGTGTTCGTCCTCTGCAGGCAGCAAGTGTCACCCTGCCTGGTGCCTATGTTTCTGTTCAGCAAAGCACCGGAAAACCCCCTGGTGTTCACAGATCCCGTTTCATGGGTACCGTTTAAAGATCATGTCAGTAGAACAACTGGCATGGCACCGCTCTCGTGCTTCAACATAAAGAGCAGAAGGGCTGACATACCCTTTCTTTCAGAAGTTTGAGTCTCACACCTGCGCCTCTGAGCAGTACCGCTTGTTCCCCACAGAACAGCTGGGTTCAGCCATTTCTCAGGTGCATATGGGTTCGATATGGTGGCTTCTGTTCGCTTGGGTCTGTGAAGGTAGATCTACATAAAACCACCCCAGAACAAGAGAAGCCTGGCCCCGCCAGGCCTGCTGATGTTATTGTAGCAGTTACTGTAAGGTTTAACCCATTAACATCTTCAAACACACAAATAAAGGCTACCTGGTCAACACGAGCACGAGACATGCGATTAAATTGCTGTCACAAGACACACGCAGTGTTCTGTGCTCTACCCGTACCTCATGCACAGGCATGGCTGGCAGCGTGTTCAAACACTGCACTTGTTTTCCTGCCAAGAGGGTCTGAAGCTCCTGCTGTCTGAGCACAGACTGCATTTCTCCAGGCAGGGACACGGTTGCCCTTGGTTTTGATTCTGCAACCAATCTATGTGACAGGACAAGGAAGCACATGGGGAAGTGGAAGCTAAATTAAAAGCAGGTATGAGCATGTATTTTATTATGGAGAATCAGACAAGACAGACAGTAAAACCTGACTTCTTGTCACACTGAATTTTCACTCCCTGCTCCATTATGGGAAGCAGTGTTTTTATAATGTGAATTTCAAAGAAGCCTCCTCAGACTGGAGTCTGAGCTGTTCTGCTGCATCCTCAAGAGTTACTCACACAACCGCTTGATCCAAACTCAACCCACTCACTTTGTGGTGCAACTCTGGGCAGAGTTAAAAACAAGGATCTTTTCAGGTTTTGGCCTTTCAACTCCGGACACTCCATGATTCTGTGACATTGGGCACTCTGCATTCAGAACTCTCACCCTGACCTGGAACTGGGAGGCGACCAGGATGTGTGTGACTGGGACTGCTGGACAGAACACAGTAGCAGTGCAGTCACCCTGAGCAACCTCCACTGGGAAGTGTCATGTTAAAAGAGGCTGAGACACAAAGAGCTCTGACACATTACCAGCTTCCAGATGCAAGGCACTACCTGAAGTACAGCAAAACAAGTTATCGGCTTGGGCCTGCTGGAATCGGCACAGCCAAAACCACATGGAGAGGTGACTACAAGGCTGCTTGCATTAGGCCATCCTTCCCTTTGGAGAAAGAGCTACACCACAAAGTCAGCCCGAAGCATCAGGGAACGCTGGTGTCAATGAGAAAAACCCAACCAGGTAGCACAGCAAAACTTGGCTGCATTTGGTTGCACCGCAATGCCAGAAGAAGAGACAGCTAAGGCTCCATGTGTGATTTTAATATTTTAATTCCACACATTTTGAATAATTAACAGTGAATATTAACATTCTCTGATATTTTAGGCACTATTCTGTATTTTTCTAACTCTTGAACTTGCCAGGTCTCCCACTCAAACACCAGATGTCCAAATCCAAGGCGTGGGCGCTACCATCTGCACCAGTACACCCACATGTCCGTTCCATGACCTCAGGTGTCAGAGTGAACAGCCAACACAACTTTACAATATTGTTTACAGACAGTTTACAGTGGGTGTGCTCAGAGCCTGGAAACACCCTTGCTTGAGGGAATCTGCTGCACATCTTTATGAAGGAGTTGCCTGTGCTGTCAAAGGAACCCAGTCTGCAGTCACTCGCCACTCCGTTACTTCTATTTGTAAATCAGTTATTTTACAGAATCAGTGCTAAGAAAAATTTAGTTTTAGAGAAACTGAAAAAGAAACCCAAGAAGCATTAAGACATTTCTGAGGAGAGAGACCCTCACTCATTTAACGAGGACTTGTGAGCAGGGCATGTAACAAACAGCTCACTTGCCCTCCCAGGATTTGTACTTTAGCTAGAAAAGCACCACCAGTTGGGAACTATTCTCCTTCAACACAGCTCGGTGTTTTGCTTTGCCATCCTGAAAACAGCAAGGTGAACAAACAAATATTTAAGTACTAAATAAGATATTCTACCTAAATTTCCATGAATGAGACAACAGTTTTGCTATTACCTACTCTGTGCAGCAACCCAGCTGTTGGTAAATAGGAAACAACAGAAATCACATTCTCTTCACTGGATTTGGAGGCTTCACTCTCGGAAAATGCCTGTCACATTTTTCGCCAGCACTTACAGAGTATTTTGTTCATATGTTTTACAAAATGCCATCAAATATTCCAAGAAAGGGCTCAACATCATCGATGTCATCATCAGGAAGGTACCTAATGAAAATTAAGCCAACAACAAAATTTGATCAGGTGTGGTACATCACAACCCATGAAGTCAGGAACTACACAAGGTTTAGTTAAGAAACACCACAACAAGACAAATAATCTTGAAGTGTTTTCCTTTCTAAGAAAAGTTAATTGCTCCTGTTTTTGTGAAAACTCATCTCTTTAAAATGAGTGGCCTGTGTTCCAGGGAGAACTGAGCACCGGAACATTGAGGCAACAGAAAACACAGCAAACTTTTTATTACCTGGGATCCATTTCTCTTTCCTGGCCTCTTGAGCAAATAAAAAAATCTTCTTTCCAAGCAAATTTAGAAGAGTCTGAGGTTGTTTCTGAGATTGAAGAACGCTGGATGTTTTCCAGCTCTTGTGGAAGATTTGAATGCTTTTCTTGGAGACTGAACTGCAATGCAGATGTTAAAAGGTGGACATGGTCAAAAACCCAGCTGCAAGAGGAGCTGTCAGACTGCGGTACCGGTACCGATAGTGATGTGATGGTATCGGACGGGGACCAAGCACAGGGGAAACACAATTACCCACTGATGACAGGCAGGATCACAATCACATTGAGTAAAGGGGTTGAAGTTGTGCTATATGCAGTAAATTCCAGTCCGAGTTCTTTGTATATCATGAGTATTACACCAACCACAGGATGCACGTTTGTTTGGACAATGCCGAAAGGTTCAGAAACTCAGCATGTCCGCTCTGATTCATCAGTCAGATAAGGTAAATACATTTACACGTTAAATACTCTAATCAGAGGACAATTCCATTACTCACCGTATTTATATTTCCAGATAAATTCACCTTGGACGTGCTGTCAACCACAGACACAACCGAGTTCTGAATATCGGTTTCATCTTGCAATGAGCACAGACTGCAAATACCAAGTTGAATAACTCTGAGTGTTTTTAGAGAAGTGCAAAATTATTCACTCTTCAGTTCAGGATTTTCAATTTACTTTCCTGCACACTTCAATAAAACATTGAATCGCTCAATAATCCATACCTTTTAAAAGTTGACATTTCACTCACTTTTAGGAGTGAAAAACCTTCTATATATTTAGTCACACGGGTGCATGTGAAATACAGGCAATAGTTTTAAGTGAATCAAATGGTGATCAATTAAATACTGCTTACTCTATCAAAATGTCACTGGTGGCTTTGCTTCTTGTAGGCTGGCAAAGTGGTTCACGCTCCTCTGGAATTTCAAGGCAGGCATTTCCAAGTCCCATATGAAAATGAAAGTTTTAAAAACCAAGTCACAAAACAGCCGCCTCTACTTGTAAATATTTTACATAATGTGATAAATAACAGTTTGAAAATTATTTAAACATCTTAACACTTGAAATATTTATGCTCAAATAACAGCCTGTATAATAATTAGCACATAGGAGAAAAAGAACGTTGTTCAAGTAACCTTTACCTAAGTCCCTACAGGCAAAGCTGCTAGCAAACACCAACTTCTCATCATCAATGTCGTCCCAAACATCACTTCTCAGCTCAAAGTCCACATCCAAAGGATCTGAAACACAAGCTCTGCTTCTACCTGTATCGGGAAAGTTATGCATTAGAGATCTTTAACATTTTTTATGTCATTGTTTCCTGGCTCCTCTCCCTCACCAACTCCACACGTTTCCAGAGAAAGCTGTAACACATTTGTCACGGACAAGCACAAAAAACCTGCCATGTTTTGGGATCAGAACAGACTGTCATGTGCGCTTTTGTCTTAGCATTACTTTGAGAAAAAGGTATCTATGGTGAAGGTCCTAGGGAAGGAGGCCTTGCAAAAATCACTGCAATGTCCTCCTTTCTCTTTGCCAGAGGCATCACAGTTCTACACTGACAAGGAAGACTGATCACATAACACAAAATGTAAAAGCACGTGTGGCCTCTCCAGTAGCAGAGAAACAGAAAGAGGGAATTTCTTTCCAGAGAGAGCTGTTCTGCTGGCTGTGAACTCGGTTACTGAATGGTCACATTTGGTCAGCTAGCAAACCAAAGCTCACATTTCACCAGCTTCTCCAGCAGAAAGTGAAAAGAAGAAAATGTAGAGGGATAAAACACCTCTTTTCTCCCCCCCCCCCCCGGTGGCTTCAGTAGGAACACATTACAGACACACCTTTCAGGGAGTATTTATCAATTTGGACTCTAATACATTTGATTTAGTCATTGCTGTTTTATTTAAAGGTACATTTAGATGCTTATATCTACATCAGAAACCCTCACCAACAGCAGAGAGCAAGCCAGCTCAGGCCATTCTGTTCCCCTGTACCTTCAGTGCCCCTTGATGCTGTACTGGCTGCTGCAGGGATTTCAGCAAGGTCCCGAGTCCACTCAAATCAGAACAGTGCAAACCATGGTTTCAGACATTAGCAAGAACTTACTACTCTTTCCATAACTCCAGGACTGCAGCTGGTTCCGAGTCCCTCCTAAGCTGTTAAGAGCTTCTACGTTGGCCACTGCAGGTGATGAAGGGGATGAAGACAACTGTTTGTTGCTAGGCCTATTAAAATAAATCAGTGATATTTCAGTAGAACAGCTGCACAAAGCTGCTATACAAATGTATCCAGAAAACAGGTTTTAGCTGTTAAAACTTAACACACTATCTAAAAAATCTTTTGTTACTTCTACCTTGGCAATGCTGGCAACAAAGCTTTAGGTGAAAAAACAAATTGTTTGAGATCCACATTTTGAGCTTGGTTTAACATCTGCATCTAAAGAAAGCAGAATATTGTAACCAATAAGACAAACACATTGAAAATGGTTGGGTTTTAATCACTCTTAACGACAGCATTAACATTGCATGAAGTTAGCACAATTTTTAAAGATCACACAGAAAATCTGATGCCTGCATATCGAGCGTAATTGGTTAAGAAGGGTTGAACTCCCTGCGTCTAGCGGCGTCAGCCAAGCACCCTGGCCACATCAGACTGGTTATCACCGACTCTCATCTCTCTTTATGTGCTCCCACATAAACACCACTATCCGTTCACCTACAGGTCATGTTTTGCCCAAACCACGTCACAGCATAGTGCCTCGGACCTCACCCACGCAACACCTCAAACGCCACAGAAGTACAAAAGCAGTGGATCACTGGAGGCGTTCCAAACAAGCAGAACCTCTCAAAGCTTTTGGGACCCTTGGTACCTTTGTACTCCTTTGCTTTTTGCATTGCACACAGCTAAAACGAGATGTTCGTATTCACTTATAACATTCTCTCTGCCAGCAATGTACACAAACACATCGCAGATCAAACCAAATCCATTCACTGACTGTGTTCAAACAAACCTTTAACCGTTTCACTGGCGGCGCAGAAGAGATCGAGTTCCTGCTCCTTAAATCAGCGAGGTACAAAGAAAACTTTGAATCTCCACTTATCTCGGGTTTTGGAGCTACTCCTGTTTTACCTGAGAAAAGGAACTGAAATAACCTTCAGAGGAGTTTACACAGGATAAAAATTAATTCTTTTCAGATCAAAGGTAGATACCAAGCTTAGTACCTTTTAATAGAAGATCCTAAAATATTTAATACACCACTATTTATATAAAAAAGTGTAACAAGCTTGACATTGCTCTTAAATCACATGCTACCTGTTATGAAAAACAGTATTAATTACTGCAGTGCCAAGAAAAATGCTACTGGCAAAGCTTTTCATTACTGCTTGTATGACTGCATCACAGCAACGACTCAGGCCTGACTCCTGCTCACATTGCTTCTGTTAACATAGCTACGGGTAGAAAAAAAAGCTGTTCTAAATTGTGTTTGTCTAAAAGTGACAGAAACAGTACATTTAATGAAACTCACAGCAGTCATGTCCACACACATCTTTATTTTTACAGCGATGGTTGCATTCTCTGTTTCCATATTTCTTGTAAACAATCTCTTGTTTGGAACTGCCTCCTAGATAAACATAACACAGAAATGCTCTTTTTTTATTTCCTATGTATTGTTGGGAATGCACTTCCTACAGCAAAGTATGGGCTATAAGTCATCCGGGCCACTAGAATTTTGTTGCCTTCAGCCAAACTTTAGGCTGTTCAGCCAATGTACTTGGAAAGAAATTCATCAGTGCAACTGAAAGCAAGGGGCACTGGTGCATCCCCCATTCAAAGAGTAATATTTGATACCAAAGACTGGTCTGACTTTCCAGTTCCTCGAAGAACTGCACTGTCCTACTTGCCAAGCAGCAGCAGCGCTGTGTTTGTCATATTGAAGCAGTACAGGTAATTAACAGTTTGGCTCTGTTCTGAAAGCAAAATTCCACGTTCTCTTGCCTTGGGCATCAGCCGGACCTTGCGACCTGACTGCTTACCTGCACCCACTTCTGCTGCTGGCAGACCTCGTGGTGAGCTACAACACCGATCTAGGGAAGGCTCCGCTCTCACTTTTCGATTCCCCACCCCTTTGCTTCCTGCTGGTCGCTGTGTCAGGTAAAACGCTGTGTACACCTGCTGTATGTCGAGGCCAACTTGGAAAACAGACAAAAATATTTTAAATTAACCATTTCTAAACCACCGATTGCCTTTGCTTTTCTGAAAGCATAAATGTTATTAGCAGATCATGGAAATTCATTAAGATAATGTCCCATTAAAATCCACTATTATGTAAATGGATTATTTAGGATTGAGATTGAAAACCCCAAACATTGGACATGGTGACTCAATAAGTAACAAATTCAGTCTCCTCAACAACCAAGGTTGATACGAGAACGACAGACACCACTTGCAAAAAGAGCATTTTTGTCTTTTATTGGGCAAATATTGCTGGAAAACCAGACAGGCTTTTGAAAAATGAGAGAGTTCCTTCCAATCTGAAACAGAGCCAGACATAAAAATAAGCAGAGACTGGGAAGGCCTGCTTTTAGCCTGACCATACTGCTACTAATTTCAGAGAGATGAGCTGGGGAGTTTTATTGAACTCAGCACATGTAGGTAGCCAAGCAGTAATAAAAGGACAACTTTGTCTTCATCTCTGGTTAGAACACTTTCCCTTTTTCCTCAGCCCCAGGGTTGGCAATAGGAACACAGGTCATCCCAGGCGTGATTACTGTAATAGTCTCAATAGTCAATATCTATCTCGGAAGACGCCCAATCTATTCGGGTTAACCTAGCACACAGCAGTCACCTCTAGAGATGATTCAATACAGTTGGGCTGCTGTTAAATTGTGCTCCCGAGTTCTAGGTTTCAGGGCCACCGCAGTCTCCTATCAGTTGCTGCTCTAGCTCAGTTCTATGCAAGCTGACCCTGAGGGGACCAATGTTCCAATCCACATACCTTAATGCACAAAGTTCTCCCCTGTAGAAACCTCTTGCTACTGCAGTGGAGACAAATCCATACCTAATGCTTCTTTATCCCGATGCAAAACCAAACCATTCACAAAGACAGCTCTTCCCAGCACAAATGCCCTACCAACCCGATAGGTTGTTCCTACTGAAAGTTAATTCAACTTCAAGGCAAAGAGCAAATGCGAATCCTAATCTGCATCAGCAGAGCCAAACACTATCTGCAAGTAACAATGCTGATGTTCTACACTTCATTAATATGTGAGCAAATTAAACAAGCAGGTATGTAATTAGGACCGTTAGGTAATATGCAACCCAGTGAAATACATGCAATATAATTTTGTTTCCAGATCCATTCATTTTATTATGCTTTTGTCTTTATATAAAGCGTTTCAATGATGTATTCAAAACTCTCACACAGTTGTTTTCAAATTAAAAGCACGCTAATCAACCTACCATAATCAGAACTAATTAAATTTATACTTATGTCCTCCGATTTAAGGGCTCTTTTCACATCAATTTTCTTTGTCCAGTTTCCAGTTTTCAGCAGCGCAAAATCCCTGGATGTATCAGGAGAGCTTTGTTAGACAGGGACAATGCTAACAAGACTGTGCACTATGGTGTCTGTAGTCAAGTGAGAGCCTTTGTTTGGCCTTGGCTCTTGGATCTTGCTGGGTCAGTGGTCCAAGAAAAACCTTTCAGTGTGATTTCTGGCCTCAAGAGAGCCAGGATCCTGCCAAGTAGTTTCAGCTCTGCCACGAGTGCCATCCTGGCCAGAACTCATGTGAAAGAAACAAAATCTTTTCCAGTTGGGAGCCATTTCCCATTTGCTCCAAGCGTATCTTGGCCAACTGGAAAATCTTATTTTGAGTGCAAAACAATTTTGACGATATGATATAAATAAAGAAATCTAGCCCATGAGGCTTTAGAAAGTATCTAACAGGTGTATCTACTTGGTTTATAGTTAGGTGGGAATTATTCTGAGTTCCATCCTATGCCATCCACATACTGATGCTCCCTGTGCTGACAAGCATGCTGGCGCGTGTGTGGATTTTGAATCTTGTGCAGCATTTTAAATGACAGCAGTGACTAGCAAGTGCTGTACGATAGGGAATGGTTTTGTACCACTTGGCATCAGTAGAAAGTATTGCAAATGCTGCAAGTCACAGAGAGGATTAAAAGCCAACACCCTGAAAAGACGTGAGGCAACCCCCCCCGAACATACATACATGATTTTCTGATTAAAAATGACTTGGTTGTCAGCATCTCCTATGATCAGAGTAACGTAGTGGAAGTCCGTTGCTGTCCTCTTTGTTTGCAGCTGCTCATAGTTGGTTAATGTGATGGTTACTAAGATTTCGGCCAACGTATCGCTGTATTTTGGAAGCTTAGAAAAAATTACATAATTGCTAAAATATACCAAGTAAAATATATGCCCTTCCACAAATTTTTAACACAAGCACAACAGCTCAACTCAAGGAATTTCAGTTTGTGGTAGCACTTCTATTAATATCAGCATAAAACCATAAAATAAACAGAAAAGCATTTACCTGTTCAATGTCAAGTTTGTATTTTGGAAGGTGCAGAACAGATTCTTTTATCTGGTTTCCAAAAGGAGGATGTCTGTTCAAAATCTGCAAAGATTAATTTCATTTCTGATACGTTCAGCTGATCAGAGACACCAACAGAAGTGTAAACCCAAGGAACCAAAGTCACCAGGGTTGTTATGCTACCAACAAAAGCCCTCGCCACTCCTGGTTTTCTGCTCTCAGTGATGTCCAGGACAGCAACATCACCCAAAGGAAATGGCAGTGCTGTTTCATGTTGCTACTGCTTCTGCTCAGGTGACAGCCAGTGAAACAGCCAACAGCCTCAAACCCTGACTGCCTAGGTTTTCCAAGGAGATGGAGCTTCTGTGTCTCCCCAGCTTTAGTCAAAACAAATACAAATGACAGGAAAACCGTAAAAGAAAAATCAAATTCCTAAAGCCCAAACAGCAAGCCCCAAGTGAGATCAATTTCCTTTCGAAACCCATTAGATCTTCCAGAACAGAACAACAGTTGCCTCAGAACAGAAGCCAAGAGCCAAAGCTCTTGTCCTGGGATGAAATCTGACTTCCTTAATCCATGGTTAACTTTAGCTAAACCCCGCAATAGTGGGAATTCAGGATTCTCATGACTCACCTACAGTAAGAGGAACTGTCAATACCTATTGGCTTTTATGTGTTTTCTAACACTCCTACAAGGGAAGTGCACGTTGTCCTTTGTTTCAAACCACTTTAATGATGAAATTCTGCACATTTAAACAACTGCTTTCCAAACCCAGCAAAACTGGTCTCATCATCCCCATTAAATTTGCTAAAATAAACTACACTTTCAAGGAAAATGAGCAGCAGCCACACTTTTTAATTTACTGGTATAAAAGACTAACCTGCTTAAACCACACAACGTTGCTGACAGATCTATGTTAATCACTGCGCTTGTATGTACAGTATTAACACTCACCCTTTCCCCCATCGTATTTATCTGCACAGAAAATAACAAATTACCAGTTCGAGCTCCCTTGCATTTATGTCTTCTATTTTTTTGAAGGATGTCAGCCCCGCATTTACCATGGCGTTTGACAGTGAGACACCTGGGAAAGATTGAAGTTTTACGCTGTTAAATGACAATCACTGATCTCAAATTATTCTCAACAACCGCAGGTAAACCCAAGCAGAAACCATTTTATAGTAAGTTTGTTCCAGCTTTTTGCCCAGCAAATCACTACATTCCTTTTGTTGATTTAAAAAGTTTGGTAATATTTAATTTCACTTACCCATTAGTAGAGAGAAAAAGAAATGCAATAGAAATCAAATATGAAAACATTCAGTCATTCAGTACAATTTTGAATTACATTTGCTGGAGTAAACCATGTTTCAAAGCACTTCCCACAAGACCAAAGAAACGTATTCTGCACCCGTGTGATGAACAAAGCACTTCACACAGTGCTCTCTGCCTTAGAAATTTCTCCCTGCTCAAGAAATTATTTAGTGATGCACAGTAAATTAACTTCTGTTTCATGATTCAGTTTGCACTGAAGGGCCTGCAGTGACAGCTGTGAGGAAGGCACAGCCTGGACAGAGATAGACACGCACCCAAATACAGGCAGGATACCAAGACGAACATCGAGAGCAAAGAACAACCCTGAAATACTATGAAAGTCTGAAGAAAATTACTAAATTAATTACTTTTAACATGACAGACTATCCTGACAACTATGGGACCCAATTGTGGCAAACAAGTAATTAGGACACTCATTTAACGATGTAAGCAGACCCCCTAGAAATTAGCAGGCTGATTGTGAGGTCTGGTTCTCTATCAGATCAACACCTTTATCATTTCTGACTGGTACCTACCAATTTTTTCCAATTGTTTAGACACATGAAGTGAATTTTCCCAAAGTCTGCACCTGAAACACTTTGCTAGAATCAGAGAGTTGAGTAAAGCGGAGAAGTTGTTCTTACGCGATGCCAGGAAATCAGACAACCCTGTGCAAACAAGACTGACTTGTATTACTCCGATAAAATATAGATTACTATTATGTGCCCCAGAGAAGGATTAAATTCTACCGTACATCTGGTAACTCGTACGCCATTTCTAAATATTCGGCCAGTATCTTGTGTCAAAGTAAAGTCCTGCACAGGAATGCAGCCCAGCTGAGCCTGAATGAGACTGGGAAAAACAGGGGTCAGTATATAAACCGTACTGTAAGCCAAGTATAACAGCATAAAAGGTTTTGCCAGAAAACAAAAGAAGATTCAGAATAGAAACAATGAAATGCAAGTTCTGGTCCTCTGTAAAATGATAGAAGTTCTAGCAGGGACTTCAACAGCCATAAAACAACAGCTTTTCCATAAGAAGTAACAACACAATGTAATACTTACCAGTTTATTTTCATTTCTCTTGTTTTTATCTTCCCCTCCATTGGAAACCTATGCATGAAAATGTACTTATTTTTCTACTATTCATTTTATTTCTCATTAAAAGATACTTTCCTTCTCAATGTATCTATTTTTGATACCTGATAGTTATTTTGTCCTTGTCTTTGTTCAAAGTGTTCAGTATTTTCTTTTCATTTGTTCTTAACTTGACATCCAGAAACTCTGTGCAGTTGGAGATCATTGTGATCTGCAACAATTTAACTGGTTTAGTATTTCTCTTTGCCATTTTTTCTACTGCTTCTTTCAACTTTTTAAAACTTACTTTAAAAACATCTATTGCCTCGGCACTGTGACCACATAGAGACGGTCAGTCAGGCCTCACACTGACCAACTCTGTCACCTTGCTAAGGCTGCTGTTATGTGGCCAAAGGGGGAGATTCTGCTTTCAGTTTTCACATTACTGTTCCCTTGAAATAACCCCCGTACAACCCCACTGCTCACACTTTTTGATATACAAGGCAAACACAAGTAGTTTTTCCAACCCCCTATATATTTCACTGTTTTCTCCACCGTTCAGTAACAAAGTCAGCCAGAGCAGAACAGGCTTCACATCTACTCATGGCCACTGTGTTTTACTGTAGCATCTGACTGAAAACAAAACATCTTCTGTGACCAAACAGTAGTGATAACAACCTGTGATCTGGCAGAGGGAGATTACTGAAACCAGAAAGACAAAGACATTACTTTTCTAAGTAAAACTTGCTCACCATGCAGCTGGGTTTTACAATACAGACCAACCACTACACCACAAAACAAGACAGTGTTTAATAGACAAACAGGACAACTTCAGCAACTTTGTATCTTAACAAGCAAGGTCGGTAAGGGGAGAAAGAGTTGGAAATTGCAAAAATCTCAGAGTACAAAGTTTCAGAAATGCTCCATGTAGAATTGATTTCGAAGTATTCCCTAAAACTTTAGATAAACAAAGCCTGAGCTTTCTAAAAGAAATAAACCCTTTTGCTTCTTATCTTTGATTCCGTTTAAAATCATTTGAACATAAAGAAATTTTCTTTACAAAAGTTAAATTACCAATTCCTTTAACGTCTCTGTCCCCTTAATGGTGAAAAACTGTTTCACTGTACCAAAGGCAATATAATACCACGCCATTAATCTTCCAGTCTCTAGAAAAGAACAGATTTTTAAAATATATATGCCAAGTATTTTTAGTGCATTTTTTTAAAGTCATAAAATCAAATGCATTTTCATAGAACAGGGCTCTGTGAGATTTTTCCCCACTGGCTCAGTACGTTCTCGCCCCTACCAGCTGCTGGACATCACTGACCCAGCAGAGCATGCAGAAAGAACACACAGGAGTTCGTGTTCTCCAGTGGAGATGGATTCACCCCGACACACCCATCTGGGAAGCGTGGCTGCTGAGAAGCCAGCCACCTCTGGCACAGGACTGTGGAGAAGAGCAGGTGCTGATCAAACCTGTCTTCCATCGCACTGTGCTACATCCTGTTATCCTGGCGTCACGTTCTGTAATCGTCTCCTAATGGGCAACAAAGTGTCCAGCACCCATGTGAGAAGATGGCTGCATGGATCAGCACTCAGAGAATGCCGTTCCGTGATTTGTTAAGGACACTTGCTCATACATTCCAGTCAAACAGCCTCTCAGACTCTGCTCTCTGCTATGCTGTGTACGCCTGTTATGGGTCACAGGCCGGCTGTGACCCTCTGCAAGGCACTGCCAGCTCCACATCGCTTCTCAAAATTAGTGTATTTTTAAAAGCATTACCTGTTGGTTTGAAATTATTTGCTTCATCCATTCTGATCAAATCAAGAGACGATAAATCATTTAAGTTCTTCAAACACAGTTCTGTCAACAATTTGAAAATAGATGCATTTTTAGTGCATGCAGAAAAACTTATCTACATACAACCCAGAAACCACATCACCATTGAATTGTAATGCACGCACAGCCAAGCGATTCCTGCAACTCAAGCCGAGGTTTTAGACTGGTGCTGCTCCTGCTAAAGCCAGTGGTTACTTCCTGTCTGGGGACAGCTCAAAGATATTTTATACAGGACAATCCTGCTCTTCAGCAAAGCACAAGGAGCAAAGCAAAAGAAACCGGGCGCACAGAAAACAGATGCCATGTTATTCTGAACGATGGACAAGACCAAAGCATTTATACACAAGATTTCCACTATAGCATTAACACTGACGCAGCTGAACTTTCAAATATCCACAGGTATGTATGAATCCCTCATCAGAATTTTCATCCTGTATCACGTGTGTTTGTATTTACCTCACTAAACCTATTTCATCAGATATACACATGAGGATGACTGAAGTGTTTTGGTTTTCTCTCCTTCCAAAGGTAAATGAAAAGGTAAAAATCACATTAATACAATGTTCAATCAGTGGATGGATGTACTGAAATCAATGGAGATAGAAATGTGGATGAACCTGCCCTAAAATGTAACATTTTACTGAAAGAAAGCTTAAAAGCCATTTACCTTGTAATTTTGCTTCAATTCCAACTTTATCCAATCCAGATGAAAACCCTTCATGAAAAGACAAGAGGCTTTTTAACCCAATACAATTCTATAATATTTCCTCAAAATTGTTACCCTTCAAAAACAAATGCTGGGAGCCAGAAAACACCCCTAAGTGAAAAGATCTGCAACTATGGACTCTACTGGGAACAAGCAGGAAGCCTTACACAGTGCAAGTCCCTGGGTATCAGCAAGGCTGTTGGAACACACGTGCAAGAACAAAAGCTGCAGGTACCGCTGTGTAAAACATCAGGGTCATGCACACTGCAGAAATGCCAGTGAGCCTTCAGCTCGAGAGTGGTCCTAGCTTAGAGAACAGGAAGCCACCTGGAACATCCGCTCTGGTCCTAGCGGGACTGGGTTCCAGTCTCATCTATAAATCTTTAAAGAATATTGTCCACAGCCAGTGCAGTGACTTTGGAATCCAGTGCAGAGCAAGTGGCTGGGAATGCAGGCATGGCCAGGGCTGGGAACGGAGAGGCTGCTCTGGAGAAGATCAGTTACAGACTCCAGCATTAAGGTTACTGAAATTTTGTGTTGGAAAAACTATGAACTATTAGACACTATTGCATACTCAGCGCTGAAAAGGACATCGTGTCCTGGTACAGCTTCTATGCATCGCCCAGTGTATTACGATCAAAAGAAATACATCGCTATGGAGCTTCTTCATATTTTTTAAGGGTTAGACCATGCTGAAACTCCTATCACTTACATTAAAGGACCTGAAACTGCTGTTCCCATAAACATTACAGGCCAATCTACGCAACTCATTTCCAATCCCTTCTGAAATAACAGTCCATAAGAAAAAAAAAAGGCAACAAATACTACAGAGCTAACACATTGTAGTGCCATAGTTTAGATCGACTAAAACCAAACCAACAAACCATAATGAACTGGATTTTTTAAGGCTCTGATGTACAAGAAGGTCGATCGAATCCACTCCAAAGCCACACTGACATTTGTGACAGTGTGCAGCACTATCTCTGCATTTAAGTGTTCCACAAGATGCCTGTGCAAGCTGGTGAAAGCAAACAAACAAACAGGGTAAGTCATTCCCCAATTAGCAGTACAAAAAGCACTAAAACTATTTGCTGGGGAAACCAAAACTAACCAATCCCCTCCCTCAAACCCACAACAGTTTTATGGTTTGTTGTTCAGGTGTTTTTGTTTGGTGGGAGTTTGTTTTACTGTAAACTGTTCACTCCAATCCGTGAAATCAATAGAAAACAGTAAAGAACACATAAATAATCAACAAATTGTTTGTTAGCACTTAATGTCCCAGCAAAGGAAAATAAAAAGACCTGCCAACTGTGAGGTTCCACGGTGATTAAAGTTAGGCTCATTTAAAAGTTACAGCACAGAGCATGATGTTGATAGTTTGGGGATATTTGAAAAATTAATGCTTAATGGAGTTACATGAGCAAAATTTCCTGGTTTACCTTCTAGTGTCATCACTTTCCTATTTGTTTCTCTTGCTATTGTTCAACTTAAGGGAACTCTGCAATCTGGTATTTGCCAGGTTCTATCATCCAAAAATTCAGGGACACAATCTGCGTTCAATTCCTGCTTTTTCCTTTTGCACTATTGTACTATTTCAGTTCCTGCAGTTTTCCAGCAGGAACCTACAGCTATTTTTTTTTGTGAAGTTTAAGACATTCTAAAGATGTTTTTAGCTAATAAAAGAGATGCTGTCAACTGCTGAATGGCTTGAGTTAAATTGCCTTAATTTTATCTTAAATGTCTTCTAAACAGACCAAAAAACTACTCCCAACCCACCTGAAAAAAATCTTCCCTAAGAACTATGAAACATTGCTTCCTTCAATAAAGCCTTATAAAATAGTGAGTTACCTGCTCTCTATGATATCAGCGCCATTTAACATCTGTATGTACTTCTCTCTCGTGCTCCAACGAGTCATGATAACTGCTGTGGCTGTGGTGTCAAACTGAAAACAGAAGCACAAAACCTGCTCTCTTGCTCTCAGCAGAATTCCAATGGAATACGAGTTACATGTATGTTGAAACCATAAACATGTTTTCTTAAAACCCATGTTGAGCTGGCTGTTGGACGCCAAGACCTCTCTAACTTAAAGGCAAGTCCTCAGTCATTTGGGCAGCAAGCCGGACTGGAGATCCCAGGTGAGCGCAGCAGCCTACATGCGTGAGGCACATACAGCAGAGACTGGCGGGCAACACCCCAAACTGAGTTGTATCGAGCTCCTGCCAAGGCCCACAACCAACAGAAGGACTCCTAACCACGGCCACAGGAAATCATTCACTGACATGGATTATCAGTAGTAACTCCTAAGCACTAGAACGTCTTGGGTGAACAGTCAGGCCTTTTACAGTTATGTTTTATAAGCTCCATCTCTCACTCTCCAGCCACTTCACTTAGATTATTTTTGTAATGGAAAAAAACCTGTCAGACTGATTTACTGGGGTTTGTATGAGCAGTTTCCTGACTCTTGCATTTTTTCAATTGGATTAGTGTACGTAATACTGAAAGCAGAGCTTGGGGAATATTCCAGGTCTTGACTCTGTAAGCTATAGTGGCTCAGGATTCTGTATCAAAACTTTAAAATCTTACTGAATTACAGTAAAAATCACCCAGAAAGTCAAGAATATCAGAATGTCCATGGTAGTAGCCCAGATAAAACGCTGTCAGGTACACAGCATCCGACAGGGGCTGACATCTCCCATATCAGGCTTTATCTATATTCCCAAAACCTCAAAGACTTAAAAGTGTAAGATCTCACACAAAAAATTCAGAGACTTTAAAGAGATATGATTAAAATAACCATTTTTAAATCCCCACCCCCTTTCCTTTTCACAACCTGAGCAGTGCCTAAACCCTTCCTAAAACACATCGTTCTTGGCATCAGCAACCTCTTGTGGCAGCACAATGAATTACCGCTTTTGGAAGGCAGTGGTTCTGAGCCTCCCCCTCTGCTCCACCACTAACTCAATGAGAGCTTTCTCACCCTGCTGTCAGAACACAAGCACATTGCTCTCTGTACTAGCCAATGTGCCACAGCTTTTATTGTGCCATTTAAGCTGTGTGCCTGCTTCCTGTTTTTCCTCTACTCCGCATTCAACTACGTAACCCAAAGGTGGTCGTTACATTTTCCCAGCACAAGGGGAAGCAGCACTTTTCAGTGCACAATACAAAAGCAAAACCGACTTCTTTCTCAACAAAGAAGTTACCCAGGAGCAATATAATCAGTCATAACAGCCCTTAAAAACCCAGTGCTGCAGTAAGATTGTTGGCACTGTAGTTTCCCTGCCAAGAATAGTTTCCACTGACCCACCTGCAGACAGCATCAATATAACACAGAGTTGACTTACTTGAGGTCTCCCTGCTCTGCCGATCATCTGCAGAATATCCGTTTCGCTGTACTCCTGGAACACTCCTCCAATGTAGTGCATTGTGGATTTTATGATCACCAGATGAGCCGGCAGGTTGACTCCCACGGCTAAAGTGCTGGTAGTAACTACATCAGGTGAGAGTACAACGACAGCAAGATGAGCACCACTGAAGCGTTCGGCAGACGTTTAACAAGCAGCTGATAAGCTATTCACTCGCAATTCCTGAAAGCTCTTATTTCCCAGCGCAGTCAGTGAGTGTTCTGCACCACAAAAAATTATATGCAGAGGTGTTTGCATAACCATCTCTGTGTATCTGATCAACAGTGCTCATTTATCACCAAGTATTCTTTAGCACTTTGTGTCCCAGATACTTAAACATTCCTTAACATTTGGAGATAACCCAGAACTCAATCCATCTCCCGTGTAACACACACACTGAAGAAACATTATTCCTGTTCCCTGAAGAACAGATATCTGAACACAGCCATGACTTCCTCTGGCTTTGTGGGAATCAACATCTTCCAGGTAGATTTTTGTAAAGCCACCAGTTGTGAGCACTGCTTGTATCCACAGCACCAAACCAGAATCACCACCAGAATGGTCACAATACTTTAGAAGTTCACACTCTCACCTGGACAACTCTAGTCAAGTCTGGGATAAATTACCTCACCCTCCTGTCTTCTAATTCACTTTCTTTAACAGATACACGGAGTGGCGGGAACTGAACATAGAAAGCCAGTTGTACAGGCCAAATGACAGAACCATTCCACTAGGAAAGACACACTGGCAGAGAGTTCCACTCAACAGGAAGCTCAGTGGAACGAAAAGGAGACGGACGTGGCCAGACCTACACAGACACATGAGGAAGGGTGGCCTCTGTGTATAGTGAAAAGAAGCCCTATGGTCTTCGCTAACAGCGTGTATGTATACTCACAGGGTAAAAGTGCATGTGAAACACATCTTCATCTGCATTTCACAAAGGAACTCCAAAAGTTAACCAGTCCACAGAATCTCAGAACATCACCCCTTCCAAGCTGCAGTCTTCTCAGGCCACACTAACAATACTGAGACATGCAAAGTTACATTTACTCACAAAGCACTGGTAAGTCCCCTGCAGTAAAAGCTCCTTCAATCGTCTTTCTGTCGGATACCTCCATGCCCGCGTGATGATAAGCCACACCATACGTTAAGAGATCTGAAAACAGAATAATCACATCCAGCATTTGGCTGACGTCCCCAAAGCAAGTATTCTCTCACAGAGCAGAGCAGTATGCTGTATTTACCTCTCAGTTTGGAATCTTTCAATGAATTTGCAGACCTCTGTAATCTGTGCAACACACACACAAAAAGAATACTTCAAAATCACAGAAGAGATTCACTAATCCAGGTGCAATATACAAAGACACAAGCATGTTTTTAAACTGCAAAAGTAAAGCATCCCATGAAAGTAGATACACAATCACCCCACTGAAGATTGTGAGACATCTTCGTCGACAGGTATATTTACACATTCCTTCCCACAGTTTTACTGCATCTGTGATTTTTATGGATGTTCTTCGTGCTCACCTACACGTCTGACTATCAGAATAACACAGTCTTAAAATAACTTTTCAAATATACCACCACATTTCCCATCTTTGCAAAGGGAACACACTGACTCTGTGGGGCAGCTGGGGCAGCCTTTCAAGCCCAGCCATCTTCCCCAGTCATGGCCACAACCTAGACGTGCTGCTCACGTAGGGCAAAGACTCTCACTGTTTGAGATCCAAAATTGAGAAGCAACTTGTGCAGCTGCCATGACCAGGCAACCCTGAAGTAAATAACAATTAATATTGGTCAGGATGTGATTATTAAAGGTATCTGATAATGCAAAAACTTCTTATGGCTTAACTTAAAACACTAAGACCATATCCAATTCAACTATCCATATGTTTCACCTTTGCTCTACAAGGCCTTATAGGTCCATAGGAATTAACACTTGTATGTTTAAAAAGCAGCTTTTAGAATGAACTGAATGTTTGCGAGAAGCAAATAAAACATCCCAAGAAGAGTGTCAGTTTACCCAAAGAACATCAGCCGTGATGATGATTTCGCTGCAGACGCTCCTCTGCTAGGAACTGTATGAGTTCAACAGCTTCACAGATGCCACAGGTTTACTAAATCACAGAAACGCTTAACAACTCAAATAAAAAAGTACCGTTGTTTCTGTTCAACACTCAGGAGAAACTTAGCATCCTTTGCAAGAACAGAAGCGGCCTGCTGCACTCCTTTTCTTGTGGCACAGAACTATAAACAAGAAAAGATATTTTTGAATCAACACCTTTAAGAAACCATTTCCAATGTGATGGAAAAAACAAGCTGCCATACCACAAGCGCTGGTTTCTGCTCCGAGTATGTTTGTATAACACTGGCCATCTTGTAGTTCAGAGTTAAGTCAAATTTGAATTCTGTCTGACTGTCACTGCAAGGAAAACCAAGAACAATTTTGCGTAGCTTCACTGGCCGCTGATCATCATCTATTTTCAGACACACAGCAGGCATCTTACTGTCTGAGAGCCACTCTGCAATCTTTAAGAAAGAAGAAATAAAATGGAAATTATAAAGTTCTGATTTTAATCACACCCTGCTGTAACTGCTTCACACAATAATTAACTTCGCTCTTGTCACACGTAAACAAGTAGCATATCTGACGTTACATTTATCATTAAAATCATAGCGGAGGTTCTGCTTTCTACATGACCAATAAAAATCGGACTGAAATGTCAATTCTGTTGCGAGTTGTACTTAGAGATAAAAACCACAAACAGAAATCTAACACTGAAGCCTGTACACACTCAGCTGACAGTTTTGTATGGTTGTAGGTGATTTGTTACTTTGACATTAATCTCACTTCTGTCTTCAGCTGACAGCTTTAAAATGACAGCTTTGTCAGCAATCTGAATTTGTACCTCCAGGCACATTGTACAAACTACAGCTCCCTGAATTAAAATACAGTTAAAATGTAATTCTTACATCTTCAGCATTTGGGATTGTTGCAGAAACAGCTACAAATCTCAAGGAAGGAACAGTGCCATGGTTCTCCGAAAGATGCCAAAGGGAAGACTGAACAGTCTTCATCCGACTGACAACAACTTCTAACGTTGCGCCCCGGCTTTCATCCTTTATAACATGCACCTACCAGGAATCGTAAAACATTTGCTAAACATTCCTCCAGTTACAATCTGTCCATCTGTTAAGGAAACATTATATTTTCTAAGTCTCCTTTTATCTTCAAGAACAAACCCAGTGCCTATAAAACATTAATTTTCTTACCTCATCAATGAGAAACAGTCGCACAAGCTGGACTACAGAATTGTCTCTCCACCTTCTCGTCATGCTATCCCATTTTTCCTAGGAGGAAAATACAACCCAACCAAACAGAAGGTGAAAGATCCTTTAAAGGTCAACCAATGTGAGAAGCAGAGCCCAGGCAGCCCTGCCTGAACATCAATAAACCATTAAATAAAATCTGTTTATTCCAGCTAGTGCCATGGATGTGGCACACTACGACGTTACTAGCAGTTGTTTATATGAATGAGTAGCACACAGAGCACGCAGGCAAGTGTAAGGATCATAAAATTACTGCTTATTACACAAATCAAAGGAGCAGGCCCAGCAGCATAAGCGAGTATATTACTAATGCCTGCTTATTCCAGGTTTTTGTAAGGATCAGGACCAAAACCTACAGGGGTTGTGATAATAATGTGAGCGTGATGTATTTCAAAGAGATCGTCCATCACTGTATCTCCTGTCAGTTCCTTGCAACTGAGTCCTATTGGTCCAAATTTTTCTTTCCAATCATCAAAACGCTGGCTGCAGAGAGCTTTTATTGGAGCCACTACAAATAACACAAAGTAATCACAGTTATAGCAAGAAAACCACATCTTCCACTGTGTAGCTCAAGACACTAAATGCATACGTTCCTAAGAAGTCTTCTTGAATTTAATTTCCCTAATTTTCAGCTTTGCTCCCAGAACCATAAACTTCGTAACTGGTATTTTATCCTTGTTCTCCTATTCCATGTGCACAGGTCAATGCTGAGCTTTGGGCACCAGCAATCAGAAACAGAACCCTTTAATTAAGGTTACTTATGCGATCTCTTACTTACTCCTGAAAGTTCCAACCAGTCCATTTGAATCAATCCTACCAGGGCAATGAAACCCATTACAGCACACGAAATCCCCCACCTCGATGCACTGATGGAGAAACCGTAACACACGCCTTTGATAAAAGGCCTGCTCGCAATGCACGGTGCACTCCAAATCCACACTGGCTCTGCTATAAGAATTTGTACACATTGCAGTTGAAAAAACCAAAAGAATTAGGCTGAAACTTTTGTAGATATAAAGCTTAACAATTAACAGCAGGACTGACAAATACATCACTGGATAAGTGAATCAAAACTAGGGCAAACCCAGATTTCAAACATAGTATGAACTCAAGTCTCCAAGAAGGAAAAAACCCATGTAAGTGTCGTGACTCTGTTCAGGTGCTTCCATTAGTTCCCACACAGAGCAGCCAAGGGCACAGCTCTGCTGCCTCTGAACCAGCAGACAGAACGCAGGGGCTCGCATGAAACCCTGCCAGGTAAGCGAATGTTGGAAAACTGGATCCTGCTCTCAGAGTAACAGCCACACATGTACAGATACTGCAGTATCTCCGGCACTGCCACTCAGAATTGGCCTTCATTTCCTTCACTTCTCTCTCCCCTCCTCGTGTGCACCCTGACACCTTAGAGGGCAAACTCTTCACAAGATTTTTTTAAGCCTTTCTTTGTCCAGGCAGTGCTGAACACTGCGATCATGCAGCGCTGTTAAGCACTCACAACAGGTACAACAGTATCACAAACCAACAACTGTGTAAAGAATGAGGTAGGTCACCATTTCTTAACATATTTAATTGCAGTATTATTAAAGCACTCCAGATCTCCAGTATTACAGAATGACAGTTCCTACTGCTGTAACCAAAATGTTGAAAGCTGCACAATACTTACTGTAAACAACTTTAATGTTTAACCAGGGCAGCGGGACTTCCATGAGCAATCTGGTAATGGCGAGCTCAAACATCACAGTTTTTCCAGAGCCAGTTGGAGCACAAATCACAAAATTCCTGTCCGTATAGAGAAGCTAGGAAAGAATTGCAAAGGAGTGGATAGAACACAGCTATCCACTATACCTGCTCTGACATCCTAAAAGCACTGTCTAGGGGAAAGCAGCAGAAGGAAATTGTTATTACGTTCGTATATGGAGGCCTCTAAAAATTGTGTATCAGATGTGAACTTTAAGTTACAGCAAAAGAACGAACACCATCTGCCACAGAGGTGTAAACGAGACACTGTTTGTCTAAAGTTAGGATGTAATGAAGTCCATCACGCTGTGACAAACAAAGCCCAGTTTCCAGCCAGGTATGTCCACATCACGTTCCCTCATTTCTTCTGACCGACTCACCCCTCCCTGCTCCTCGGTGCCACATATCCACCCTCCCTCCATCCAGCATACCCTGTGCAGCTTCATTTCCTTCCTTCCCTCCCCACTCCTCATGGATTCCACTATTCTCATTCTCCTTTCCTTTCCTTCTAGCTGTTTGTACTCTCCAACTCCCTCTGACTGCCACAGGGATGAACACAGGAGTCGCCCAGTACTCGATTTATAAATACCAGCAGCAATGACAGACACGGGCAGTAGCCCTGAATGGCTGAAAGAATTACCTGTGCTTTTCATCTCCCATTCCTAGTTTTCCAATGCTCACACAAATCAGTGATGCATGAAAGCGGTATAAATACCAAATTCTCCCTGATTTTTGTTACATAATCCTTTGTAACATCCACCATGAATCAACCAGAGAAATCCTCCCAAGCCAAATGCTTAAAATTAATTTCTTGGAACCAGAGAGTTGCTACCAAGTTGAAACACAAATTTGGAGGTAAGGAAAAATACCAGTGCACAAAACTAAAAATGCAAGGAAAAAAAGCAAAAATACAGCTCCCCCTGTAAATACAAGGTTATTCTGCTCACATAAGCACCATTCTTAAACTCTTTTCTTCATAAAACATTACTTAATGGATAAGAAATCCAAACAAAAATGTTTGCAACATCAAGAGTACCTTAAAAAACATGCTTAGAAATGTTTGTGAACGACACTGGGATTTCCCCTAGAGCGAACAGAAATTTCAAACGCTCTTTTGAAGGCTCTGCTGGAACCTTTAACTCCTCTCTGCAATAACTGTAATGCAATCTTTCTCAAACTGGTTGCTTTGAAAAGAAGTCTGGGGTTTTAAAAAAAGAGCACTACTAATAAAAAGGGCATGTACAAATGGCATGTCTCCAAAAAGACAACCTTCTCTAAAGTCCCACTTTGAAAATCATTAAAATAGTTACTGATCTGTATGCATGAATATGCGTGTAACTTGCACCTTCACACAAAATGTATTTAAAACTGATAAAAACATTTCTTCAAGTCCTTCTGGTCTCTTCTCAGCTAAGCACAACTCTGCTCATCTATGGCAGGCAAGGGTTCTAAATACACTACATCGTTCTAACCCCTTTTAAGTTCAGAATACCATTTAAATTTATCTACAAAGTAGTATGTGCAGCTGCAGTTCATATTTCATACTTACATCATCCAAAGCTTTAGACTGTGCATAGTTAAAATACGGGAACTCCTTAAAAATACTTCTAAATTGGGTTGCTTGACAGCATTAAGGAATTGAAAACAATTGAGTGAAAATAATACAAGTTATTCTAGTGCTGTAAATGCATCTCCTTGTAATTTAAATGCAAACTGAAAACAGATGCAACAATCTTTCACTGCTGCAGGTTTGTAAAAAGTTATCAGAAAGTAAGCTATGTGATGGTTTAGCAGCTTTATTTAGATTCTTCTTGTGTCATGTATTGCACTTCTCTTGTCTGAGAGGTCCTGAGATTGTACCCGTCGTCACGAACCTCCTCCCTGGCACATCATGGCAAGGCACACAAGTACAGAGTGTGAAACCGCAATGGAAAAAAGCTTCATTCCACCCTGCAAATCAGAACCAGCGTGAGCAGAGCTGGAAGCACATTTAGAGAGACAATGGTCACATTACAGTTGTAACACACCACAAACCAATCACTGTAATGGTCTCTGTCCAGGTGTCACAGCAGCAAAGCAACTCACCCACAATCGCGTAGTGCTGACAGTCATCTAAAAGAGAGTTTCCATTGCTGAAAGCCAGTGTGGTTACATGGCAAATGCTAACGAGTGAGCTGGCCCTTGTCTGGGCTTGCACTGAAGCCTCACAAGCAGACCAGCTGTGCCCATCGGACCAGGCCGAGAATGCCCGCAGAGCCAGGCCTAATGCCTGCAGCAACCACAACCCTGACCGGCCGAGGCCTCACGTTGATGGTGCATTAACAGACTAAAAGAGCGAAAGAGAAAGGAGTAAAACAAGACATAAAAGTAGCTAAATATAAACATTTACAAGTGGGTAAAGAAAAGCAAGTAATATTAGACTAGAGAAAATAAGGAGTTTTTAAAAAAGGCTTCTTTAAAGTGGCCTCTCTAAACAAGTGATCTGTTTTCAAACTCCAGAACACTCATAATTGCCAATATCAGAGCAATGAAGTCCTTACTCGTTTTGGAAATTATGACACTTCTGAAAGGCATTCACATGACTAAGTTGCCTAAATTCAGACATGTCCTCTTCCTGGGATCTAATGTACCATTTGACAGAAAAAAAAAATATTGGAAAGACAGGGGAAAAAAAGGGGAAAAAAAAAGTCTGACAGCTATAGATGGTGGTTAATTAAGTTACAGGTTCAAGGCAGGGCAGAAAGGAGGAGTTACTGTAAAACCTGCTTAAAGAATGGAATTACACTCTATGCACACTGCAACATAAATACACATCCATATGGAAAACATGAAGTTGATTTTCTCCTGATAAAATGAGACAAAGAGTAAGATTCAATTTTCCTAATAAGCCTAAACACTAAGTCACTGCTCATTTAAGGTGCACGTGTGTATGTGTGTGTTATGGCACATAAAATCTGGCCTGAAACATACTTTAGGAAAACTAAAAATTTTACGTTTTAAAAATAAACAGTTTTGAGGATAAAACTGGAATGTTTGAAGTAAGAATACATTTGCTTAGCAATGAATGATCTATAGGTTGCCCTATTTCCACTCCAGCTTTGAAGTCCAAAGGATAAACACAGATTCATCATCTGATCCCCAGTATCACATTATAATCAAAACCCTTCCAGCACATCACAAGTTTTCCTATGGCTACAGATGCACAACTGTGACTCTGTCAACACAGAAGTGCTGCAGTGAACCCAGGAAATCCGACCCAGCAAACACAAGGATACGTATTTCTGCAACAGACCTCAACATTTCCCGTTTTCTTCCTGCTGTTCCTAAAGAAATAAAAGTAGCACATTTATAAAACCAGGGTTTCTTTCAAACCATAACCATGAAAGACACCTTTATAACCCCGCACTCTGTGTTCTGTGAGGAGCCGCAAGGCTGTAGCAAGGTCCAGGGGAAACAGGAGCTGTCAGGACAGGACAGGGAGGACACAAGCTCATCATTTGCCAGGCTTGGCTGAGCTCACTCCAGTTTTAAGGATGTCTTGCCTGCACCAGAGGCCCCAAACTCGATGCAATACACAGATGTGGTCTCAGAAGTGCCAGGAATAAGGAGATAACCGCTTCCCTCACCTTCATGGCTTTGTTTCTGTTACAACGCCCGGGTTGCCTTTGCTCCAGCCAGGGCACGCTGCTCGCTCACTCCCAGCGAGCTGTTCGCCAGGCCAGGCTGCTTTTCCGCAGAGCGGCTCTCACCCAGGGATGGACTGGCTCCTCTCCTTCCCTGGGGCAGGACTTTGCACTCATTCTGAAGTCAGACACCTTCTGCTGTCCCCTCACCCACAAATCTAGTCACTGTCTCTCAAAAGGCAATAGGAATTCCATTCCCAACCAGCCACTGAATCCCATCCAAAGTCACAGCTCTGCCCTACAGTTCTCCACTAGAACTCCTTTTCTATTCCCTGTTTTTGTAGCAGTTAGCCAGGCACACAGGGTACATTCCACACATGCAAGGAGCCCCTGTCCCAAAAAACTTCAAATCTAGAAAAAAACCACACATATTTAAAAACTATTAAAACCAAAAATAATTTCCAAGCAAGTATTTTATCATTTCATCAACACCTCATCGCTCTCCTCCCTTTTCCAGGCTTTTCCTTTTTAAAATCTGTTTCTACAATGATAGAGGTGCAAGCCACATCACAAATCAACATTCCCTTTCCAGTCTCTGGGTTCAGATGGAGACCATGGTACACACAAAGGGATGAGGCTGCTCCGTTTCACATTGTTTAGGAGACTGACTTGGAGCAGCCCTTTCAAAAAGGTTTTCGTGATGTGGCACTTTTGAAAATGGGACTCTTCAGAAATTCTTTACCCAGCTCATATTAAGCGCCAATGCCATTAATTCCACGCAATTGCAATATCTTCTATCACATTTAGCCAATTATCTCACCTTGAACAGGTGGGAAAGCTTCTTCACTCTACCTCAGATCATGGATATGCATTGTTACCATGTGCCAAAGACAGACAATGCACTGTTTTCTCAAAAAAAAAGTAATAATAATTACCTGTCATATCCAGAATTGACGAAGCATTAGGAAACGGTTTCATTTTAATTCCATTTTGAGACACAATGTCCCCATTGTTTACCCTATGCAGAGCAAAATCCGAGTCTTTGGTTAGTGGAGTGTGATTATTATTTCTCCACCATCTTTCTTCTCTCACTTCTTTCATGTTTCCACTCCTATTGAAGCAAGGACCAATTTCTTTCACATCCACAGAATGATCTTTAAATTTCGTGGTTTTGTACACATGACCAGACATTTTAAATAAGCTGCAAAACATATAAGATCTTCATTAGTTTATTGCAACATTAAACTGTTTCTGTAGAATTTGAAAAACAGGTATGTTTGTATCAGCAGCAGAACTAGCAAGATAAAATCAAAGATATAAACTTTGTATCTACCTGAAGACTTCTTTCAAGATACATTTTAACTTTACTTTCATTCCAGACAGAAACCAAGAGAAAAATCTGCCTGTCCAGATGGGCTCTGAATCCCAACTCTACATAACTAAAACCAGAGGCACACAGGTTCTGAGAAAGGAGAAGAGCTGGGCACAGAAGAGGGGTTTATCTGTAAAATCTCTCCTCCTAGGAGCACCAAAATCACCTTAGGAACTACTCAAGATGTTCCTGGCTGACAGATCTCTGCTCTGAAAACCAGTGAACTCAGCCTTCTTGTGCATTTCATGCAGTTAAAGAACTCAAAATGGTATTTTGAAAAACCTCTGTTATCTCAGAATTTCCTTAAAACTCAAGCAGTAAACCTCATCCTCACTTTTCTCATAAAGAGCCTGAGCTGAGGACTCCTTTAATTGCTGCATTAAAACACTGCTGAAATAAAACATCTCTTTTCCTTATACGGAAAAGAGTTGGTATTTGCAGCCCTGTAAAAATACTTTCAACTAAAGGATCCAAACATCTCATTTAACACATACATATCTAAAATAAAAGCATTATTCTGACAGCTGGCAAGTTATCAGAATTGACCAGACACGTACCTTTTTCTAAATGGTGAATGGACACTTTCATCATCACTGTCTGCTGGAAAATTACTTACTATCTTATTTTGGGAAAGGTTTGCAGCAGGTTGCTGAGATACTCCTGTTACTGTTTCAGGTTTGTCTTGGTCAGAAGAAAGAAACCACGAAACCATTTTCAGATTTTCATGCTGAAAACTGATGTTCTCTCTTTCTCCGAAGCTTAACTGGAGCACTTCTTTCTCTGAGGCTATGCCAAACCGAACCGGGGCTGGTGATGTACCATGGACTGCCTCCCTGTTACTCCTACACTGCTCTATAAACTTCTGGTGCTTTGTCCCTCCTACGAAACGAAACATTAATATTCATAGTAATTTTATCAAGTATCTTCCACACAGAATAAGCCAAATTCTTATATATTATTATAACCTGATAATGATAGCTCTATCTTACTGCAAGGACTGTAGCATGTATTATATGACTCGTGCTGATAAATGCAATGCACCTGTTGTCAATTAAAAAGTTCTGAAACCCAGGAGGCTTTCTGTGCTTCCTATACAAAATAAAAGAGCAAAAGTGTTCCTCAGAACCACAAAGTAGTTTTTAAGAGAGAAATTCTTCACCCTGTCCCAGAATAAAGGCAGTCTTCTAAAAAAAAAAAAAAAAAAAAAAAAAAAAAAACCAAAAAAACCCCAAAAAACCCAAACCAACCAACCAAACAAAAAAACCACCAAAAAACCCCAACCAAACACAATGACCAAGCTGTAAGTTCCTCCAAGGACCAGCTGTGAGCAAAGCCCTGCGATCTCAGCAGCCACAGCTGGCAGTGCAGTGAGGGACACACTGGTTTCACACTCAGCCTGGTTCAGGGTTGGCTCTCAGCAGGATCGGTGTCCTATCAGGCTGACCACACAAGGATTGCTGTCAGCAAACGGCAGGCAAGAGCAGATATAAGCAACTGAACACAACAATGTGACACAGCGGCTCTGTAACTGCAGTGTTACCCATCTAGAGGCAATCGCAACGGCCCATTTGTGATGTAACCTCAGCAGTGCCAATACTGCAAATATCAGAAAGCTGATTTGCATGAGTAGTTCATAATGCAACCACTCTTCCAGAAAGCAGGAAAAACCCCCTTCTCTTAACAACAGAATTTCTGAATAGAGATGTATCAGAAACCAGCACAGTAGCTCAGAAATGCAGAAATCTGGCTGACAGAGGTACAGCAACCAAATTGGTTAAAATCAATTTCCTTCAGGTGATCCTGAATGTCCAGGCAACAAGGAGTACCCAACTCAGCAGCAACTGACAGCCAGGTTCAAACCTGCCCTCCTGAACAGCAATTTCAACAAAGCCCCAGTAAGAGAAGAAAGTCAAGTTCATGCAAACTATGTATTCTTTGAGTGGAAGGCAGGTCAGCAGATCTGTGTGTCACATTACGCTCTTACAGCTGTGTCTCACTCTGTTAGGGTGCTTCATGGAATGATGGGGAGTCACTGAAATTGTGATCACACCTCTTACCTCACCACCCTTCGCAAAGTGAACCGTGCCCAAAACTGACTGCCACTACTCCAAACACATGTAAGAACATCACTCTAAACTAAAGCAATGCTTTGCCTATATTGGCATACCTACAATGTTCCATATTTCACAGCACTAAAAGAGAGAGGAGGAACGTCTAGCTAATTACTTCTTAAGCCATTCAAAATGAGTGTCAAACATTATGGCTTAGTGGGACTTGGCAGTGTTAGGTTTACAGTTGGACTCTATGACTTTAAAGGTCTCTTCCAATCCAAATGATTTCACTCTATGATATTTTACCTATATGAGTGTTTTCTTCCAGTTCCCTCTGTAACTCCTCTGCAGCTGGAATTTCAGCAATAGCTGGAGCAGGCGCAATACACCAAGTCTTACGTTCTTCATTTTCTGGAGACCTATTTTTAACACACAAATATAAGGTGAAAACATTCTTTAAGTACCCTCCAAAACATCTAACCTAAAATCACCAATCATAAATAACACACTGTTTCTCCTGCAAAAAATATTGTTATTCTTTAATTTGTGTGATTTTTAATCATAGAAAAAAGGAGGCAAAACTTCAGTTGACCCATATTTCTTACAACCTTAAGACACAGCTGCACCATTTAAACTTCAACGTGCTTGGACAAACATTTCACAGTATGGGTTATAAAATTCTAGCCCCACATTTCTACTGGTAGGCAAAAAAGGGAGTTACAAAAAAATAATCGGTTGTAAAATGATTCAGAGCATGGAAAAACTTGGAAAGCAATTATATATATTTAATAATAAAAATTTACCTTTGTGCTGTATCTGGTCTTTCATAAAACAAATTATCCAATGAAAAGCCCAAGTCTGCAGAGCTGAACATTTTTAGATCAAATGTGGAGTCTCTTCACCTGCAAAAGGCAGCACAATGAACTGCACCTGTATAAGCCATACAAAGTTCATGTAAATTCAGTGATTTCTAATAATAATGCTAAGATTCTTCTCTACAGCTGCAAACTGCATGTAACTTTTTACTCAGATTGTTTCTCTTCTGATGGAAAAATACTATCTGTCTTATGATCAGATTCTGTCCATTTTTACAAAACAAAATTATTCTATTATCTAAACCACAATTAATTTACAAGCAAATCAGATTTTTTTTAACCTCATGCAAATTGCTTGCCTGAATAGTTGAAGCACAGGCCCAATTCTTTAACGTTATTAACAGGTTTATTCTGAAAGATCAGGACCAGAGATTATTTCTAAATTATTTATTGTATACACCAGTTTTAAAACACTTCAGTTTGAGTTTTTTGCATTTTGCATCAACTCTACACATTAAACATATTTCCTTTATGTGTTTGTGTTAAGCTTCATAGCTCTTTATTCTGCATAAGGGCAACTTTAAAAGGCAAAGATCTCACTAAAAGAATATCACAGAAAGGATTTTAGGAGTCAAAAATCTCAGATTCCTTGAATGGTAAAACACTAAATAAACTTCAAGGGAGTTCATAGAACTCAATCAAGGCTAAGTCTGGTGATAATATAACAAAGCAGAGCTGTCTTCTTTACCTACAGAGATAAACCAAAGGTGATGCCTCTTTTGTGCTCCAACATCTCATTAGTAACACATGAAAAAACTCTTTTAGAGTGCTTTGCAAAGAGCATTCAGGTTTACTTAATCATTGTATACCGAATCAAAAGTTTTAAAAATATTTTTCTCCCACAGAAGCTGTAAAACTTCAAAGATTCCACAGAAATGTTTCAAATTTAAACCAGAAAACATTTCACAATACCAGCACAATATAAAGCACATAATCAAAACTGTCTCTGAACTCAGTGAAGACAAGCTTTTAGAACTTCAAACAAGAAACCTGTCAATGCTCCTTTTACCCTCCTTTTCAGAGGAAGTCTGCATCCCTTCTGCCCGTTTCTGCCACTCCCCTAGAACCAGGCTTTACCACTTTTCCCTTCATGCTAATAAATCTAGAATTTAGAAATCACACTAATAAATCAATCAAAGCTGGTTAATTTTGCCACTGTGGTTTCTCAGGCCTTCCATGTCAGCAATCCTAAGCAGTTCTCAGGCATGGATAGCAGGAGCTTCAGCAGAAAGCATGTCAGCAGTATTATCAAGCTGAAGCTATTTAAGTAGTAATTATCTGTGTTAAGTGCTTATTCAGCTGAATAACTACCACTCCATCAGCTTCAAGAGCTGCAAACACTTCACACCAGTAGGAAATGGTTTTCATACCTCAGTTAGTGTATCTCCAATCTATGTTTATGCAACTTTCACTTAAATACCTTGAATTTTTGATTCCCACCCTTGAGCAGTCTTTCTTACTCACAATATTTAATCTCCCGGGCCCTTCAGACCCCCTCTCTGTATATCATTCATTCCATGATTGGTTCCATTAACTTCAATTGCTTAATGACATACATACAAACGAGAGATGTCAGAGCACAACAGCTCGTTATGCAATGCTGCATTCATCCCCCTGCTTGCCATCAGCTGGGACACCCTCCTCAAAATCCCCAGCTGAGGGGAAAATAAATTAATAAAAAAAAAGGTTAAAAAAAAAAGGCAAAGCATGGCTTCAAGATGGGCAGGCAGGAAAGGGTCTTTCTGAGATTCTCAATGCTGTTTGATACCACTGGGAAAAAGCATCTTCAAGATTGCCCAGAGCAGTGGTGGCTGCCCCATCCCTGGAGGTGTTCCAGGCCAGGTTGGATGGGGCTTGGAGCCCCCTGACCCCATGGCAGGGGTGGCACTGGGTGGGCTTTGGGGTCCCTTCCAGCCCAACCCATTCCGTGATTCCGTGATGCACGCTCAGGAAGAGGGGTTTGCCAGCTCCTGTCAGCGAAGACCCCTCTTGTCTCTGCTTTAAGAAACAGCTTACTGCATCCTCGCTACAAACACTGCCTGCCTCGAGGGGGGTTTCTCTGCTTTCGAGTCCTTTTGCTTTTTATCCCCCTCCCAAAACCCAGTCCTCTCCTCAGCGTTCTGTATTTCACCTCAGTGCTCTCTGAAGGTCCCAGCCCTCAGGGGTGCCAACCCAAACAAAACTACAGCTGGGGGCTGTAGTTGTGGCCAGGAGCCCACAGAGGGGACAGGACGTGTCCCCTCCTTGTGTGTTCCTGCGAGGACGCTCCTCGCAGCCAGGCTCCCTCTCCCCCCCCCGCAAAATGGCGGCAGCGGAGGCGTCAAGGCAGTGCCCCCTCGCAAAATGGCGGCAAAAGGGGCGCCAAGGCCCGCCGGGAAGCGGCGGTTTCCTCTTAATCCTTTCCCAGGGCAGGGCTGCCCTCCAGAGGCTGCGGGAGCGCCTTTGCTCTGAGGCTGTGACACCTTGGGGAACACCCAGGCCCACAAACCCCGACACCGGTGCAAAGGGAAGGGGCCAAATTCCCCTTAAAACCGAAAAACAAAGGGAAGTGGACGGACTCTGGCGCCAGATTAGAGCTTGTCCAGACATGGATTTTATTGGGAATTTCTCTGTTGAGAAGTCCTGACTACCTGAGGGACCACTGTCTCACAAACTCTGACACCAGTGAGAAGGGGGCAAATTCCACTTAAAACAGAAAAAAAAAGGATGTGGAGGGACTCTGGTACCAGTTTAGAGCTTGTCCAGACATGGATTTATCAGGAAATTATCTGATAAGAAGTCCTGACTCACTTTTGCTTTTTACTAATGGAAATTTGCTTTAATTAAAAGGCACCTTAAACACAGACAGGACATAAATCCTTAAATTTGAGCATAAACATTATGAAACATTATGCAAATAAATTTTTAAAGTTTAATTTATTGCAAGTAATTTAGTTACCACAAAATGACATCACATAGAAGAAAACAAAACCACCTTCATAATTACAGAATCGTGGAATGGCTTGGAAGGGATCCTCTTCAACTCGATCAGGCTGCTCAGAGCCCCATCTGACCTGACCGGAATGTTTCCACAGGTGGGGCATCAACCACCTCTCTGAGCAACCTGGGCCAGTGCCTCACCACTCACCGAAAACATATTTCTTCTTAATATCTGGTCTAAACCTCTCCTCTTTTAGTTTAAAACCATTGCTCCTTGTTCTGTTGCTACAGGCTCTGCTAAAGAGCTTTTCCACATTTTTCTTATCAGCCCCCTTTAAGTACTGGAAGGCCACACTAAGGTCTCCTCGGAGCCTTCTCCAAGCGGAATGGCCCCAACTCTCTCAGCCTCTCTTNATGGTGTAACTGACAAGTAGGAGTAGGTGTAGGGCCATAGGTTGGACTCGATGATCTCAAAGGTCTCTTCCAACCTTACAACACTGTGATACTGTGTGAGGACTCCAGAACTGGACACAAGGCTGCAGGTGGGGTCACAACAGAGCAGGGCAGAGGGGCAGAGTCTTCCCCTGCTGGTCCCACTGCTCTGGGTGCTGCCCAGGACACGGCTGTTTTCTGGGGTGTGAGCGCACATTGCCAGCTCACGTCCAGCTTCTCACCCACCAGCACTCCCAGGTCTTTCTCCACAGGGATGCTCTCAAAAAAATCCTGCAATTCCCATCAGCAATAATCTCAGGATTTTGCATCCTTCCTGTGTCACCTTCCACTTACGCAGAAGACAGCAATATCAAGAACACTTTTTTTTAACTTTTGGTTTACAAGAAACTCTTGAGAACAGAGGAGTTTTCTCTCAGCTCACACTGCAAGTATGACTGAGTATAAATTAAAGAAGGTGGCTGATTCCTGCACTGTACGATACTGTTAGCAAAAGGACTCCTTACAGGAAGAAATAAATACACTGAAAATATTGATATTTACAATATTTTTAGTGGATTTCTGAAAATAATTCATATATTCTTGCTGCTGAACTAGAGCAACAGAACTGCCTCAGTTTATATGATCCCAAACAATACCACGCAAAGTATTTGTAACATGCAGAAGTAGGCTCATTTTTCTCCCACAGAACCAGTGCAACTTAAAATTCTGGACTTGCCAGAATAGCTTTTGAACTAGTAAATTTAAAATAAAATGTAGAACTGTCTAAGAAAGACTAAATTTTGAGCTGGTTCAAAGCTTCGTGCCATTCAACAGCTACTATAGAGGCAGCTACCGTAAATATGTATTTCCTCATACATAAATAGATGAAAAGGAGACAGATAATTTTCTCAAATATTGATTGATTTTGACATAAATAATTTTTATTTAATCAACACTTTTGGTTTTCTTTCTTGAAAATATTGATTAATTTTTAACTTTTCATTTCAGATTCTTAGATATTGTCTGTTTAAGTGTATTCAGTCAGACTCTGCAAGCCCAGGTCAATTAAAAGCATGTAGTAAAAGTTATGCTCATTTTTACAGTTCTGTGTATATGAGGTTTTTCTTACCTTAAAAAGTCTTGCATCAGAACTGTGTCATATTACAGTATTCCCAAATTTACACCACATGTTTAGATGCTTTAATCCACCTCCCCATCTAATTACTGGGCAGCCAGCCAAGGTCAAGCAGCACTGCATTCCGACTTCCAACATGACAGGATCTTGGCCAGCACAGAACAACAAAAGATTTTGTGATAAAGAGCTTAGAATACAATCAGGGTTGCTAATGAACCCATTGTCTGAAATTAAATTCAGAAGCCACCAATGTTATTCAGTAATTTGAATAAAAGTGGGGAAATGTCTGGGCTTATAAGCATACAATAAGCATTCATTTTGTTCTTCTAATAAATTCTGAAACCAGAAAGCATTTTTACTTCTTACTATTAAAGAATGCCTTCTTCAATTCTGGCCCCAGGCAAGTTTCCATCTTAGTTCACAACATCTGCTTTTAGCTGACCAGACTTTAAAGTTTAAAGCGATAATACAAACAGTTCATTTTTTAAAGCTATTTTTTCTTCGATTCCTTTCCCTAGGTGACATCTCCCTCAACACACACACAAATCACATAAAATATATAGCAAAGCAGTCTCTCAACTGCTCTGAGACAGTTTAATTTTTGATTTTCCCCAAGCCTAACATCTGATCTGCCATATGTTTTGAGCCTTTCCAGCTCATGGAGATCACATACTAAGTCATAAACCTGCATGTTCTGGAGCAATGCAACTAGAAAATCACAAACACCAGACATTGGTCAGTGATCCGTATAATAACAGAACAATACCCATACTTAGGAAATACAAAGCTGTCAGAAGATCCAGTTTTCTCCAGAACTTACAAACTGAACAAATCAGCTACAAACAAATGAAATGCAGAAAAGTATTGAGCCATAATTGGGCTGACACTCAGTGGTGTCTTCTCCCAGTTTCCTTTGTTGGCTTTATCCAAAATTTCAGAGATGTAACAAAACCATTGGTCTCTAAAAGGTGCCCTCCCTAATAACAGAAATCACTATCAAGTATGAGAAGGTCTAAAAATAATACAGCCAGCCACTAAACTGTCTGATTTTATGCTTGAGATGGTTGCAATGATTCACTTATTTAAAAGATTGTAAGATTCAAGAATTACAAAAAGTATGTATTTTCAGTTATAACCTTTTCCAGTCAAAACTGGGAAATAAAAACACAGCAAAACTCAAGCCACTCGTAGAAGGAAAAAGAAAAGGGGAGTTTCTTCCCTTTTATCCTCTTGGCTGGCATTTACCAATGTGGCCCTGATGTTGCACCACCCTTGCAAAAACGCAAAGCAGGTGAATAAGTTGATTCGTGGCAGCTGAAGTTACTCATGTGCATAAGTGTTTGCAAGGCTGGGTCTTAGGAGAGCTAAATGCAGCTCCGGTGGGGCCCTGGCAGTGCTGCTCTGCGTGTCTGCCGGAGGGGATCCCCCAGACCTGATCCACGGCGCTGCTCCCCAGGGCGGCAGCCCCAGCCTGCGCCGCTGTGCCCCTCACGGTGCTTCCCACGAAGTTTGGCTCTGGAACTTTAGGTTTATGTGGCTAAAGGAAAATATATTTAACACTATGGTTTTTTCATGGTGAGGTGGGAAAGGTGTTCTTCCCTTTGCTTTTTTCTTTTTATCTTTGTTTCCTTTTTCAGTTTCTTACCTACACATTTTTAAGAGAGAAACTCCTCCTACTGAACCCTCAAGCGCAGACTAACCACCAAGGACCACGTTCATTATGTAGAGTATTAGCATCTTCAAATTAACACATTCACAACTCCACCCTGAACAAATCTCATCATGTACAAACACATTATTTTATGTCATGTACTATTTAGAGACATTAGCAATTTTGCACAGACATAGACAAAAGACTTATATTCTTTACAGTTCACATAGCTGATACTTTTTAATTTTTGTATATTTAAATTATAGGCTCAGTTGATTAAATGCGACATATGGGGAAGGAAAGGAAAGAAAGAAAGAAAGAAAGATGAATGCTGTGGTGATATTTGCTCCTTTGGAGTGCACCTTCTCAGAGGCAAGTCATCGCTGCTTCCCTTAAAATTAAAAATAAAGAACATCCTATTGATACAGTGTCCATGGACTCTGCTTTTGAATTAATGACAAATAAACCTGGAAGTTTTTTGTGCAACCACTGTTTTGGAAAAGAACGAACTTAGCTATTTTTATCATGTCAGTTCCAGTTCTTTAAAGGGAGGAAGGGAATGGCTGTTTTTTAAACTACAGCTATTTTGTTGGAGTCAGATCTTAACAGAAATATGGGGTACGACAAAATGCTCTAATTTTATTAGCTTTTTCTCTGTGTTATTATGAGCCAATGATCTTTACCACTATACAATGGCTGACACCTGGATTCCAGATATTTGACAAGATTTCCTGTCAGCACAATTTCTTGCTTTGGATTGGAAACTAGAGTTCTGTCGTTGAGAAAAATGACACAGAAACCCCTGAAAAGAAACATATTTGTAGATTTCTTCTTTTTATCATATAAGTGTATTATAAATCTACAGATTTTTCCTAGTATAATTTTCTCATTTATGTAAACAGATATTTTTCTAAATATTTTTCTAATAAAAATGAGTGTTATGAGAGTTTCTGCAGTGAGCTTTGTGCAGGAGCAAGAAACTGCTGTGATCATGTTGTCTTGTTGCAGTGTGAGACTGTTCATTTTATCAAACCAGTTCCCTGGAGAAAATAAAAGTCTCTTTCTGCCCAGGTTTTTAAGTAATATGCTCTGTTTAGGAAGTCAGGAAATGTAACTCTCAGGCAAAGGGATGTTTCTCATGTTGGAAAAGCTCCATACACAGAAAAGAGAATATGGCTGAGGTATCTGTTCCTTCAAGGGGCAGAAAATCTGAGAGTTTTGAAAATACAGGTGAATTTTCAGAATATATTGTGTTTTACACAAAGCATTTTTTTCACCAAGGAAGTTTATGTCTGCTGAAATGTTTTTTGGCTGACAGTGGTTTGAGAAGCAGACAGGAAGTAAGGAGACCTTGGTTCTTTGCACTTAGCAACTACATGTTGGACTTTTCATCAGGGAAACTTGTTTTCTTGGGTTTGCGTCCACTCTGTTTTCTTTAGGGGGAAAAAAAGAAGCAAATATATTAGCTCCTGTCCTCTTTGAAATGCTAACCCAAAGATTTATAGAGAAGTTCATCTCACGTGCTTTCTTCCTTCCCTGGTACTGTCCTAATTACTGAACTTACGTTGTTTGAGGTGGGAATAAAGCAACTCAGCCACACAAGCCGTATCTGAAGAAGCAGTGTGAGGTGAAGGGGGTCCAGCTAATGTGATTAATGGGTTGATGTAGTCAGAGCTAAGACACATGTGTATTCTAGAGATAATTCTGATAATTTTAAACTGCCTTTCCTAGGATGACAGCCTGCTTACGCCGTTTTTCCTAATAACCTTCCATACTGTAGCTGCGCCGTGCATTTTAAGTTAAACAGCAACAATATGCCAATTAAATTTCTGCAGACTATATGATCTGAACACCCTACAGATCCTTAGCTTTTTCAAAGTAGGTCCGTGTATACAGATTTTGTTTGATCTCTGGTTCATGTCAACCTGGTTTTGAAACATACCGCAACTAGAGAATACTTCTTTATGATATGTTAGTTATCAGGAATGTGATCTGTACTGATAGCGGGGGAAAAAAGTTGACTCAGTCGTCTTTCTTTAGAAATGAAGTTTATTCTTCTTGCATTAGAGTTGAAAACATACTTCCTTTAAATTTGTATTTTCTCCCATACTTAGCTATTTTAGTTTTGATGATCATAATGAACATTGCCTTGATTTTAAATTTAATAATTTGATGCCTGAAAATATAATAGTAGTTACTGAGTGCATCATAAAAAGGGTAAGTGCAAAACTGTCTCTTGCACAGCTAACGAAGAGCAGTCTTGTTCTGAGGGGAGTGTTGGGAAGTTATGGCTGTGCGAGTCATAACCAGTAGGAAGCACAAGTGCAGAAGTGTTGTGTGCCTTTGCAAATGATGGAAGGAACAGAAGCCAACCCTCCTGACATACTAGATGCCAGGAAAATGTGTTCTACAGTGCTTGGACTGGGTTGATTTAGGAACTGAACATGATGTGTGCCTTTGAAAGGTGTGAGGAAACCATACTGCTGTAGACACAGGATGTTGATGTTATAGTACACACAAGAATGATGCAAATATCTAACAACATTATCATGTTGAGTACTTCATGATAGTTCCTGGGGTCACCAGCCTTCCTCTACAGTTCAGTACAATTCTATTGCACGTCTTGAAAGCATTTGAATGGAATATTTTTTCTGATTTATTGGAAAATGTGTACCTCTATAAACTTCAACAGTGTTGTGGGTTTGGACTGAAAATCCTTGTGAAACAAATGGAACTCTAAACTTGACAATAGCAAGTGTCTTACATTCTGCAGTGCAGTAACTTGTACAGGTGTTTTGCTTTCAGCTGGGGTAATTGTACCAGTTCCTGGCATGTTATCTTCTGAAAACAAACCAGAAAAGTACCTGAGAAGCAGCAGAACAGAAAGACTGACTACCCTCACATTTAAGAAATTGTCCATCACCAGATGGGTTTGTTCCAGGCAAACTATGGGACTCCACATTGGAGAGCATGTCAGAAATAGGCATTGTATTAGATGGAACACGTTCTGGGAAACTTCCAGACTAAGAAGTAAAGGCAGTGACTGAAGCTTAGGGGCTTCTCACCATCACAGAAACATTTGAGTTCAAAATCCCACTGCACTTTGGCGCAAAACGCTGAGGATGGTTTACACAGACTCAAGTTATCCTCAAAGTAGCACAACTGCTTTGGTGACAGTGGAGAACCTGAGCCATCAACATGTTCCAAAGAAAGAGAAAAACTTCTGTCAGACGGAATTTTTGATAAAAATGGAAGAGGCAGCAAGGAACACAGTTGAAAAATGCAGTATGTCGACACACTACCAAAAGAAACAGAGCTGAATATGAAACACTTTTATAACAAGCTGACTACTGACAACGATACAGAAAGTAGGTGACAGCATTTCAAAGTCAAGACATTCTACATACTTGTTGATGTGTTTACAACACAGATGAAAGAGCGGTTTCAAGATTTCACAGAGAAATACGAGCTGACACATTGACGTTGATAAAGTTTTAAAAACATCTTCTCATATAAAGCCACAAAGAAAACTTTGTAATTTGCATATTTAGTCCAGCTATTCACTAATCACCCTTTCATGTATTAATTCAGACCAGACATCGTGGTTAATTTTTTGTAAGACCGCAAGAAGAGAAGATATATATATTTAAATACATGAAGAAAGCTGGCATGGACAGTGGACTGAGGCTGTATTGCTGAAGAACATGGGATGCCACAATGCTCTGAGAGTTTGGTATCCCTTCTGCTGGGATATGGTACACCCCATGAGTTCTCTACTGGAATGTCCTGTGAACAATGGAAACCCTTGGCTTCCTGTGTAATCTGGGGGAAGACTTGGGAACTTACAGAATCTAAAAAGTCACTACAAACAACATTGGGTTCTCCCTTCTCATTTTTCCCAACAGCATTGTAGTTACAGCATTCACTCATCCACCCATCTTTTAAACACCTCCAGGGATGGCGACTCCACCACCAGCTGCTCACATCCCTGACCACCCTTTTAGTGAAGAAATTCTTCCTAATGTCCAGTCTAAACCTCCCCTGGCGCAACTTGTGGCTATTTCCTCTCATCCTAAAATTTCGGAGTGAGAAATCCAGTTACTCAGTTGTTTGGTTTTGGAGGCCAGGTCTGTTTCAGCTCTTCTGTGGTAAAACCATTTGAAATGGCATGGCATAATTAAACCTTCTGTAGAAAGAGTGCGTATGTGCCAGCCGGAGTGTATGGCTCAGGAAAACCACCTGGGAGCTCCGCCCAACCAAACCACTGCATTCCCCCAGGCTACGGGAGAATACAGGCATGTGTGCTCTTGTCCAAATATTTAATTCATGCAAAGGAACCCAACCAAATACCCACTATAAGCAAGTGGAGTATTTCTGGTGACATCAGTGACGTTTGGATCACATTTGCAAGGACAGCCAAAGAGCCAAATCAATATTTAAAAGCAGAAAATACAATTTGTTCACATTCTAATAGCGCTGAATTTAAAGAGTGGAAATAATGTCACGTTTTAAACTGTTTCATTTAGAATGAAAGAAACTAAAGATTAAAAGCTTCTGCCTTAACAGAATGATTTTGCAAATCATACTAACTTGCATAAAATTAATAAGATTCGCTTACCCTGAACTGTTGCTGCAGCAAACTCACCGTATTTGTTAGAAATAAGAGTAATGGTAAAGAATGGGAGTGTGCGTGAGAGAAATGCACCAGTGTTCATGCAGTTTTACAGCCCATATTTACTGAGTTGCCACTGCAGCTGACAGCTCTGCCCACAGCTTCCAGGTGCCTATGGAGAGCAGAGACGGCAGCCATCATGATGGAACTGAGATCTGTCTCAATAGTAACCGTGCCCTAAACCAGGGCACAGCAGCTCGGCGGAGGAGGCTTACTCAGCTAAAGAAAGGGGAGAAAACCCAAGGCAGAGTCAGCTGGTCCGTTCTGCAGGCCAAGAGTTCAGCGCTCATTGCTGACGGAAGATGGATGAGTAACACCTGGTGAAATACCATCATCACCATCAACAGGAATGAGAGGTGCATTTCCACCTAGAGCTTTCTTCCTGGTAAAATTCCAATACTTCAGACTGCTTCCCTTTTAAATTATCCAATTGTTTTGAGACTCTCCTTCAAGCCCTTTGGCAAACATGGTATCACCACAAGTGGAATATTCTGCTTATGGTGAAATTTAATTTCATTTTTCCTAGTTTTATTTTAACAGTGGAAATGTTGGCAATGTTATTTGCTGCTGTCATTAAAAACAAGCCATCTTTACCACGATGATTTATGTAACTAGACAGCATGCAGCATATATCTGCAGTTGTAGACAGTTAGAATTTACATGAAACGGTAGTTTTATGTTGTATTTTAACATTATACCGAGAACTGTTGGCCGTGCGTTTGGAAGGGATTAAAAAACCACTACCCTCATGTTAAACTGGGGAGAGGGGCTTGGTGCTTATCACATTTCTGTTGGCTGTTCATGACATTTCAAATAACTGCTATTTTAAACACCAAATCCCATGAGAAATAGCTGCAGAAATACTAGAAAACAGAGGAAAAATCTGAGACTGAAAGAGGCTGCTTCCCGATATTGTCATTATTGCATTAAAGCTACCTTCTAGGTTAACCATCAACCCATTCTCAGGAAAAAGAGACAAACCATTTCGATGTCCTTGTTCTCCTGTCCGTAGCCCTTCGGAACCAGGAGTGTGGGAGACACATGGAAACCACCAGGTGGTACCGGTGCTCCTCGTCGTTCCTCAGTGACCTGCAGGGTTAATTCTCTGTTACACTGGTGTGAACAAGGAGTAAATGCAGTCTTGTCTATAATGCTTAACCAAGATAAAGCATACAGAAATACGAGCAGCTAAAGTCTGGAGCTGACAGCTTTCAGAGACTGAGGATCATTTGAGTTTCATTTTAACCTGTTAGAGGTGAAGTTTCTGGTGGGTTGGGAGTTGGGGCAGAGGCTGAAACCACACTGGTCACTGAACAGTGGGACAAGGGTGCCCAGCAAGGCTGGCTGGGATTCCTTGGCTGTGTGTAAAACCCTCTGCAGGGGCCTCCTGCCGAAGGGCAGCAGTAACAGCACTGGAATTTAACACATTAATACCTGCAGTTATTGCTGCTTTCAGTGCCACGCAGCCTGGTGTGCACACTCACACGCACAAACCATGACAGCAGAGAGGCAGGCACAGTTCTTCTTGTGTGAGAAACCAGGTGTGAGACTGAAATAACTGTTCTCACATCAGTGACAACTTCAAAAATCGTATATACGCTACAAGCATAAAATACAGAATAAGAAGATGTTTCGAGCAAAGTCAGTTTTCCTGCTTACTGATTCTGGGAGCTGATTCTCCTCCTCATTGCTCCTTTTTATACCGCTGGTGCTGAAGTACGAAAACCACGAATGCTCACATTGTGAAACCCAAATACTCTAATTGAGCATCAATGGGTAGAATGCACACAGAATTCATGGTTTCAAAATGTGCATAAAGCAGTGTACTCTTCCTGCAACAGTGCATGGTGTCAGGGTTTCCCAAAACAAGCTTTTCATTTGAAGAATTCAACCTCACTGAAGCACAAGTGATTTTGCAAATATGATTTTGGAGCGCAGATGTGAAAAAGGTGAATGTTAACTCACTGGAGATAGGAGAGGAAATTCAGTGGGATCTACAGCCCAAGAGTGGAAAATCCAGCCTTGTGCATTGATTTCACTCCAAGCCTGTGTGGGTGTTGTTGCATCACATTAAAAGTGGTTTTGTGGTGGGAGAATCCAGCCCAGGAAGCTGTATCGATGCAAGCGCCCTGCCCATCACCTGTATTATACACGCACCACTCACTCTCTTTTATTTTGCTCCCTTCTGAGCTAATGGTTGTCTGTGATGCTGAGTGCATCCTTGACCCTGGCTTTCTTCCTCTCCATGCACCTCCTGTTGCTGCATGTGCCTACTTGCATTGCTTTAGCTATCCATTTTCCTACCATAATTTCATTCTCGTGGAAATCTCATTAAGAAATCTGATTATTTAAAGCCATATTTGAAGCTATTTGCTTTCCTAATTTGTAATGCTTGTATTTTAACCTTAATCATTCTCAATGTAAGAACCAAGCAGAAACATGAAAATTAATCCACTTAAGGCCAATTTTAATGTGAAAATAGGTTCATTTTCATCTTCAGCTACCTCTGCCAGCTCTTCATTGATTTCAGGATGTGTTCAAAACATCTCTCCTTGTTTTCCTCGGTGGATTTCCTCCAGACTGCCTTTCCATCTCAAGGCTTGACTTCCCATTCCACCAGTCCTTGGGAATTCACTTTCATCAGAGCTGCGTGGGTGGCAAATGCTGCTGCGTAGGACTGTGTCACACACAACTCTGTGTGCACAGTGTGTAAACACGTGCAGATCAGGTTAGTGGGGAACAAGGGCCTGGCACAAACAGACCACCTATGGCACAGCACACCCCTAACTGTGTCCAGAGGGTGCATTGGGATAAAAACAAGAGGAAATTGGGTTTGCAGAGTTGAGAGGCCATGGCTGGGACACAAAGCTTTCATCTACAAGAATACTGAGTATAATAGGGACGATGATGGAGCAACCTTTGGCCTTTCTTCTGCCTTGAAAGGCAGTGTTCCTAGAGGAAGGGGGTGTCACAGTTGCCTTATTTCTTTTCCCTTACTCCTAAATCTCCCCAGGAAGACACTCTGCTGAGTTGTGTGTTTCCACAACAGCTTGAAGATCCTTGTAACTAGGACAAATACAGAGACTTCTCAGCGTTCCCCAGCAGCTCCAGATTAAAGCAGTGATGCTCCTGTGAGTTCCCCAGGCCTGATCAGCACTGGTCTCCATTCTGGCCTGTTACAGTCCTACCAGCATTGCTTATAAACCACTGCTGCAAGGCTGCTGCTATCCAAAACTGCCTGCACTTTCCTCAGTCCCTCCACCCAATACTACTGCTCTCTCCTTTGTTTCCAAACTTGGTACGACAAGACCTGTTTCTGAGCAACTCCTTTCATTTTGCTATAGATTCCAGCTAACAGAGGGACAAAAGAGATGGCTGTGACAGTGAGCAGCATCTCAACACGCTGTGGGCTCACACGAGTGTCCCTTTACTAACACATTTGTACCAAACCCAGCAACGTCTCAGCACCTCATGTCTGCAGAATACCCGTGCTAGCCATTAGGTAGTGGCAGCTCCTATGGACAAAGTACACCCACCCACCTTTGCCTCCCTCATTCCCCTGCCAGGGATGCCAGCACCAAGCCGCTAGGCAAAAGAACCGAGGCACCTCCCTGTGTTACTCATTAATTAAATCCATTTACAATTGCCTCCTCAACATTAGCCATAACCTGCTGGACAATGCTGCATATCTCAGATCAGTGTTTGGAGCTTGCTACTGTCCTGAACAGTGGCATTATTTTTGATCTGTTTACCTCATCATTCCCAAATTTTGCAGCTCTAAGAGGGAGCAGTTGCATAACCAGCTCGCTCAGTTCTGTGCCTTTGCCATATGGTCCTGTGGTTTGCACACCATGGAGCAAAGAACCAAAATAAATGCAGTCATCAAAATTCTGCCCTGGAGAGCTCGTGTGCAGCCAAGCCCTCTGCTTGGGGGACCTCATGTGGACAAAGCAACTGACAGAAACTTCACTGAGCCACTCTGGTCTCTGTGGCCCCTGCCCAGCTTCTCCCCGGCATTCTTTGTACTCTCCCTTTGGCATCTCTTCATTATCCAACATTATTTCAGTGTGTGTAACCAAAAAACCTGCCCGGTCCCTTTCACAGGCAGCTCTTGGAATGTGGGGATGGGTTTAGCCCATTTTCTATAAAGCACCTTCTACCAAGGAGAAATGCATAAAGAAAAGAGTATTTCATCTGGATAATCCAGTGTTTCCATTACAATCACATAACGTCTAATTATGTACTCCATAAATCTTCATATTTTGTTATCAAGCTCATAATAGCAAAGGCTGATAAATAGATTCCCTCCCTGGCCACTACCAATTGAGTAGAAAAAAATACTTATTTATGAAGCTTTATTAATAAAATGTGAATAATTCAAACAGCTTCTTCAGTGAAGAAACAGCAGTAGAGTACATTCTTATTTGCATATAGATGAAATGATGCTTTAGTGTCAGAGTGAAGAATTAAATAATAGGAATTTTTACAGTGCAGCCCTGACAGCCTCATAAATATTATGGTCATAAGTTGCAGCTTCCTAAAAATCTCATTTTATCTTTTATTACAAAAATATGACCGAAGGGCCAAGTCCTGCTTGCTTTACATGCGTGAGTATTCCCAGTGACAACACAATTACTCAGTAAGTGAGGTTACCAGACTCAGCCTCGTGTCAGACAATGGAGCTAAAGCACAGTGGTATCAACGGATCTATTAGGAGAGCTGAATCACTTGTTTAACCACAAAAAAACCCTTGTATGGTGGTAAAACACAAAGAACAACACAAACAGTTGTAGCTCTCCCCTCAGCCAGACGCTCCAAGTCAATACAGAGCACAGGCACAGGGAAAGCGCTTGCCTTATGCCCGTTAAGGTGCCAGCTTCCCTCCGAGCTAGTGGGTACCAGTTTGGCTATGCCTGGTGTTCCTGGCAGGCTCCAGGCAACCCCACAAGCTGCAGCAAGTGCAGGAACATTGAAATGACTTTAAATGTGTAGCTGCTGCTGAGGAAGCCTTTGGTTTTGTCTGTTTTCATTCTGTCTAAGGTCTCCAAAGCCCAGCCGCAGACCGGCTGGCTCACTGTGCTCCTGGCTATGCCCCCTGTCTGCCCAGCAGAGCCCCTGGCAGGCTGTGGGTTTCAGGGTAGGGGACTGGGCTTGGGCAGAGAGTGCTGTGCTGGGTGAAGGACATTTGCTAGGGGAGAATGATGAAGTTCAGGGTTGCTGTAAGAGCCTCCTCTAAGAGATGCAGAGCAGTCTCAGCTGCAGAGATGAACAGTGGGTGCCCTCATCTCCCTGTGACCCATCAGCCATGCTGGTCTGGTCGTGGTGCTGTGCCTCTAGATAGGATAATCCTATATGGGAAAGGAACACACAGAAAGGAAAACCAGACCTGGGGTGGCAGGAGGAAAAGAATTCTTTCTAGAGAGATTATAAAGTGTAGGAATTTATTTATGAAACCTAGACAAGAGGGACAAGGAGTGTATGAAGTGGGATCTCCTGTAAACTTACAGGCACTGCATTTCACCGTGAACTGAGCCCGCTGAGCTCAAACACAACAGAACCTGGTTCTGCCCAGCCTGCACTTTCCCGGAAGACTTTCAGTCTCAATCTGGACCAAGAGCCATGGAATCAACCACGGCCCTCACCTGTTTGATCCAAGGATTATTTACTGTCAGCTGTACCAAGTTACATACTGAAGACTACACTATTTCAATTTGCTTGATTCCAGCTATTAGGCATTATTTCTTTCTTCACGCTTTGGCAGGTTCAAGTCACCCTTTATCTTCAATATTTTTCCTGTGCATACGTCTATGCACTGCTACCCCCTTCGACCTTTGTGATTGAGCAGGCAGGATTTTTAGTTCCTCAATCACATGACATTTTCTCTGACTTTAGGTCACTCTGTAGCTCTTCTACACTCACTGTGGTTTTTTCAGTACCCATTTTGCAGTGTGAGTGTCAGACTGTGCACACCGTGCCTCAATGACCCTCGGCATCCGCACAGATAGGTAAAAACTGCCATTAACATCTGCTCTGTACGCCAAGGTTTGAGCCAACCCTTTTTGCTACAGCAAACTCATCCGCTGACTCATCACTCCTTTCCAACTTTTTCCTTATGCAGCAGAGCCTACGCTCCTTATTCTTTTGTCTTCTATTGATTTTATTAAAACATATGTTGTTTGAATGAGACCCAGTTTATAAAAGGTCAAGAATTCCTCTGTATCTTTACCTGAGGCCAATTCTATATCTATTTTTAACTCCCTTTAGACAGGCTGCAGAGGTTGCTATATTCTGGTATATGTTCTGACGCTACAGTAATTCTTGACATTTCAGATATAACTGATCAGGAAATATTGGCACAGACAGTCACTGCCACATCTGAGTGCATTACTCTAGCGCTGCAAAGCATTGGGAAGGGCTCATTTGCATATGAGAGCAAAGCTGGCAATCTCAGCTTTCCTGTAAAATGGTTAAAGTAGGGAAATGGAAAATCAAAAACAGATAAAAGGACTTTTGTGCCATGGTTTTCAAATCAATCTCTTCAGGTCACTGCCACTGTCCTGTGGAGATGTATGTGAAGAAAGACATTGATGAAGAGGTGACTTTTGAGAGGATATGCTCACAAGCAGAGTTGCAGCCAATTTGACTGAACTTCTTCCTTAGAGAGAGGAGAAGCAAGGTAAAAGCCTTTTTTTAGAGAGGTATAAATGAAGGCATCAAGGTTGCCATTTCTGGCAAAGAAGAGCAGGGCAATAAAAAAAAAGAGAAAATATTAGATTATACAAGTGAAGTTACACTCATGAGAAGAAATAAAAGTGAATCCTACATGGTGGAGAACGAGAGTCACTGGAAAGACAGCACAAGAGAGCAGAATGTGTTTGGATCAATAGGAGGGGAAGAAATGGAGAGGAACAAATGATCAGGGTAGATAAATTACTTTGGTTGAAATGAAAGTGATCTTAGGGTTTGGAAACAAGATTAACTGAGATCTTGCAGGGAAAGAAACCTCAGCTAGACCCCTGCTCCATTCCATCATTGGCCATCAGACACAGCTGTGAACCTGGAATAAACCCACCGGTCCAATGAGGAGCAGCTGAGGGGCTTGAAGATGTTTGGTTTGGAGGAGGCTGAG
>VWPV01007799.1:0-85243 GCA_013389885.1 Geococcyx californianus | reverse complement strand
GGCTCACTTACCAGCTGTGACAAAATGCAGTCCTCGATGCACTCCAAGAACCTTCTGGACTGCCTCCTCTCAGCTGAGTTAAGTTCCCAGCAGATATCTGGGAGATTAAAGTCTCCTAGAAGAACAAGGGCAGCCGATCTTGAGGCAATTTCTAGCTGCTTAAACAACAAAAGATCCATCTATTACTATTGCTATTACAATGGTTCTAAATATCATCATCATCATCCCTCAATTCAGATCAAAGTTAGGAAAAAATAAAAAACCCCTCTTTTTCTGAAAATCATTTCAATTGAGTACTTATCTAACTAAATGGGATCTGACTAAACTTTAACCCTTAAAAAATAATAATAATAAAAATATACTAATTAAGCCTATCGATGGAATTATAACATTTAAGGTGTTCGATCTTAAGACCTCTTTAAAATAAAAACTCTTTTAACATGATCTTTTTCCCTATTATTCCTTTATCCTTCTATCCCTCTTATCTTTTTCTATATTATAGTTTAAAACAGTTAAAAGTGTAAGACAGGGGGTAACTATCTGAAATTGAATCTGCCTTATAAAAGATGCTTTTAAAATTTGGGAAATTTCCAAGCTTGGAGGCAAACAACACAGATCGCCTATTTCCATTGCCACAATAACAGAAAAGAGTGGTTACAGGGAAAGTAAATGCAGAATAATAGTGTTCCGATTTTGCTTTTTAGAGAGGTAAGTTCAATGTCTTCCTGAGTTTCTTTCAACCTGATCTCTCTAAGCTCTTAATGTGCTGCTTTACCACAGTGTAAGCCACAGAATGCAATCAGCATAAAAGGCCCAAACTCTCAAATATTATGTGAAATCAAGTTTTACTTAACTTATTATTATACAAGAAAGGCAACAAATTATTAGTAGCGATTAACAAGTTAGTAACAACAGCTCTAAAGCAATGTGTGTAATCATTACTACACAAAAATAAGTAGAGTAATTAAGAAAGATCCATCACCAGTTGTCCTACTATCATGATCTAGATCCACAGTCGCTGGGGAGCCCCTTGTTGCAGCGAGAGTTTCTGGAGAACCATCCCCTAAACACTGGGGGCTCCTACGCAGCGCATCCACTCATAGGTGAAGACTCCAAAGTTGCTCCAAGAGGATCCAGAATAAATATAAAAATTGCTAAATAAAAAACCTGACATCATTCCAAAATTGTGGAATCCCTAGTGTCAGCGGCTCGGTTTCCCCTCCCCTTCTGGAGCCTGGCCAGGGCTCAGGAAGGGAAATCTAAAGAACAGGGGATATGTTTTATCTTTGAACTAATTTGGCTTGTTGAGGTGCAGCATTCCTACATAATTCTTCTGTTTTCACGCAGTGTTCATGCTCCTGCTGATTTGTCAGCCAATGCGTCGATGGCCAATCAGAATGGTGAGCACATGCTGTCCATAACTCATGGACTGTTGCTCCTTTTCACATCCTGTGTGTGCTGGAGAAGTGACAATTAGGGTGGCACAACCCAATTCTACTTGTAATGTGACAATGAAGATTTTCTCACACTCTATGTATTACAAAAATAGCACAGCCCAATTCAACTGATAACAGCAATGTGAGCCATTACCGATTAAACAGTGTACATAGCAACGCAACAGGAATCGTCCACAGGTCTCCTATTTTGTTTTAGGCCTGCTGATCAGGCCCTGTCACTTCATGTGCATGTAAATGACTCATGATTATGTGATTATGAACATTTGGAGTTACCTAGATAGATACTTTTAGCACAAAGGAGGGATATTTTTTTTATTACACATTGTATGTAAAGGAGTATGCTCGCTTGTAGAGACTACAGGCACGTGAACCAGAGACAGATATGCTGTGGGTATAGTACACAAGAGGATCAGTATTAAATGTTAACATTAGAGGCAAAGTTGAAGTGTGAGCTGAAAGTTTGGATCCATTTTCCATTTTCCACTTTGGATCCATTTTCCACTTTGGATCCATTTTCCACTTTGGATCCATTTTCATAATGAAGTACATCTTCAGAGAATTTTTTTAAATAAGGAACATTTCTGTAGCACCAAGACAATCAGATTTGAGGATTGTATTGGTAATAAAATCATTATAATTTCAAATATCAACAAAATGTTATACATCCTGAAGCAGTAATTCAAGGTCAGAAATTATGTCACTATCCGAAACTCTTTGAGACATAACAAGAAAAAAAGAGGACTCGGGTTCCAGGAAAGAGCACCGCTACAGTCAGAATCATAGGGAAGATGCAGAAAGATGAGTGCACATCCCCGAGACCTCACTGCAGGAACAAATATGCTAAAGAAGATGAAAGTACAGTGCCAAAGAGGGGGATTTGTAGGTGTCTTGCAAGAAGTTTATAGTAAAAGTATGTCACTAAGGTGATGCAGGAGATGGTGCTGTAGAGAAGAAATTCTCTGGAGGGCTCTACCTAAAAGCCATATCTATACACACACATTAGTGAGTTTTAGCCTCATTCTACTCAGCATGAATACCCTTTTTGTGTTAACAGCAGAGGAGCAAACAGAATCCTCAGCAGGGTATCCACCATGGATGGACTCAGGTCTGTAAAGTGTTTTTTCTATGCAGTAGAGAATCTAATAAAAGTCAGAATCATCCAAAAGTGAAAAATAATTTCTAGAAGGCTATGGAATAAATATTCAGCTGGTAAGCAAAAACATTTTATTCTAGAGAAAAATTGTATGCCTTTCATACAGAAGAAACCCTCTGTTCCTTCAGATGTCAGCAAAACTTGAAGTTACTGCAGAACTGTAGAGTTTAGCTCTACATTTAACTCCTACAAAGGAGTCTTTTTAAAAAAGTTTGTACAGCTTAAGGCAAATCTGTGAAAATAACGTTTTGTGTTAATTGTGTGGAAAAAATATTTCCAGCCTTTGAAAATACTACATTTCAGTTGCTCCAGGGAATTTTTTCAACTTAAGTAGATATCTCAGTCTAACATCCTTATGGCATTGATTTAGAATATTAAATATAATATAAAATAAAATGTAAAATCAACAGGATGTCCAGGAGGGAGAGTTAGCTGTTAAAAGAAGATTTTGATACTTATTAAAATAGTCAAAATATTTAAAGTCAATACAACAAAGACTATTGATATATACATTTAATATATAAAGTCTTTGTACTAGGAAATGCATGTATCTTGGCTAGGACAGAAGTACAGTTTCAAAAATTCTCTGGAACAGAGATTTACTTTTCTGCTTCTCTCCTACGGTTACCGGCACTGGATATGATTCAGCTCAAGGTACCCAAGAGTTTGCAGACATAGACATGAAGTAAAGACATGTTCTTATAACTTAGGGAGAATTTTAGGAAGAAAGAAAATAGACTCGTATAGCTTTCACTGTATTTCCACTTACTGCTTACTTTACCTGAAGAATAATATTGAAATAAAGAAAATAGCCCAACAGCCTGAGATGCTGTTAAGCAGGTGTTCTTTAATTTCAGCACTGGAGAAGCACTGGGGATGTTCCTCCATGAATGCCTGTGAAGAATCCATGTAGGTCTCTTTCTTATATTCACTATGCTTCCCCAAAATTGTTACATACTGTCTTGTGTCCGATTTACAAAACAACAGTACCCCCCTTACTGTCCATTTGAGCCAATTCTGTCTATTCCCAGTGATATTTTGTCTTCCTTCATATGTGTCTGATTAGTGATTTCCTTATCTCTACCAGATAGCAGTGAAGTACGGGATTCTTCATTATTAACTAAGTGAAGATTACAAGTCCCCTTGCCTCAATACTAACAAAATATCTGTGTGAGGAAAGCTATTTAGAATCAAGCTAAAATAAAAACAAAAATGAAGGGGGAGGGAGGGAAATATTTAGTCCCAGGCAGTTCATATTTCTTGAGAAAAACAAAAAAATAGTAAAGAAAATAAAAAGAAAATAAAAAGAATAAAAGTAGTTCTTTAGTCTAAAGTTTCCCATAGGGTGAAATGCTTTTTCTCAGATCTCCTGTGTGAAAGCAGAAAATTTTAAAATGTCTTTTGCACAGTGAAAGGTAGGTTGATAAGAAAAATATCTAACAGACTCGGCACATCCAGTCTTTCTATTATATAAGAAATTGTTTGAGGATGAAACAAGAATAGAAAAATGGATAATCAATAACATGCAAGATCAGATTCTTCAGAGGGGCAGACTGGAGCAAAAATTATGATAAATCTAATACTGTGCTCATAGAGGGTTTCAGTGTTTACACGGATTCTAAGATGGAGTAAAATCGTCCAGAGTGAAATATGACTAACAGACCAGTCTGGAGTAATTTTTATGTGATAGATTATTCTAGATCAGAGTGACTAAAGATTTCCTCTAGATCATGTCTCTGCACTACTTGCTTAAAAGTAATTTTCATAGTAAGCTGCAGTTTAATTCAGTGTTCAGTCCATATTGATTTTTCCTACATATTTGACATACAGAGTATATAAATTCTTGTCCTTTTTTTCTTAACTACTGAGATCAGAAAACTCATGCTTTTAGTTCCAAAGGTATCCAGTTCATTCCCCAGTATGTTGATCAAGAGAATAACAATGAGCTATCATATAAAGGCTGAATTATTATATTTGCATACAGCAGACTAATGATTTGTATCCTAGAGTTTTCAGTAAGGTGGTTCAAGGAGATTAGACTGAGAATAATAACATAAAAACATGTAATGGGAAATAGAAGCTGAAAAATCCGTGAAACTTTCCAAATTAGAATGCATCTAAAGATTTTTTTCTCCTGATGAGAGTTGTGGACCAGGCACTCAGATATACTATACTAAATAATAATCTATTTACAATTACTGGAACAAACTAGTCATCAGGAACAGGTCTTTTTGGGGTTGAGTTAGTTTCTTAACACATTTTTAAGTTAAATGAAGGAAAGAGCTAATATCCAACCATTAAGAAAAAATTATTAAGACTCATGGTGCTAAATAATTTACGAAACGTAACTGAATTTAGAAATTATGAGCTTCTCTCACTTAATTTACAACTCAGTCTTCATCCAAGCTTTCGCAGGGCTCATTCAGAATTAGGTCCGTTCTCAGTTACCCAGTAGGTAAATAATACCTGGGACCTTCTTATATATTGTTGTGCAACCTGGGGTTTTATTTATTTATTAATATGTGTAATAGTAGTCATAGAGATCACTAAATCTACACGAAATTTACTCTTTACAGGATTACTAGGAGGAATAATCAACCCAAACCAGGAATTAAAATAGGTGATATGCAATTAGAAGACAAAAGAGAGAGGTTACCTGAAATGCTTTGTTCAATATTGGAGTTCCCACTATAACACAGAACGGACCGTACTATAAATAGTCCAGTGAAGGGCTGTTATGACTATGAAGGGACTGGAGCATCTCTCCCATGAGGAAAGACAGAGATGGAATTACTTATCCTAGAGAAATGATTCACCTTGGGATGTTCTTATCAATGTATATAAACACCTGAAGGAAGCATGTAAAGAAGATGGGGCCAAGCTCTTTCCAGTAGTTTCCAGTGAGAGGACAAGAGACAATGGGCACAAACTAAAAAAGGGGAAATTCCCTCTGAGCATCAAGAAAGACAATGAGAAAAGGTATTAGAATATCCTACATGAGCTGTGATTAACCTTTGACTGCTGCAATGATTGTATTGGATGTCTGAAAATCTATATCCAGACTACTAAAAGAACTAATGCATTTAATAATATATAAACAGCTCCCAGCAATATAGTAGGTGACTAGACCAATAAAATTTACTCAGTAAAACCAAAAAGAATTAAGCAAATTTAGACACATATAAATCTGTTGCTTTATTGTAAGGATCAAGAAATCTTATTTGACAGAGTTTGTACCAAAACCATCAGTATTATCAGAGAGAGAAGGAAATGGGCAATGATATAAAACACAAATGGGTTTACTAAAGATATATCATATTACAGTTATTAAATATCTTTCCTAGTAAGATAATTTCTGAGATAGGTTTAATACAAAAACTTGATATCTAAACAGCATGATACTATTTTAAAAGAGCATTATTCAATTTTGATATCTTTCATGGATTGTTAAATGGATAAAGAGAATTTTTGATGGGTATTAAATGCAGTTTACAGAAATTAATGGGAGATAGCAATGTTCTTGCAATAAATATTTAACATTTTCATAATTGACCGTGTTTCCAGACATAGGCCATGAAATAAAACAGAACATTAAGGAGTTGGACCAATACAAAGAGGAGCAGATCATGAGTGTGGGAGAAACAAACATTAGAAGTAAGATAGATTTCTATAAACTAGGGACTTCTTTTCTAGAGGCCATAATAGTAGAAGAGAAACTGTAATGACAAAAGCTGCCCATGTACTGCAGTTTCCTCAATGAAAAAAAAAAAAGGGTGGGGAGCGAGGGAGGTAGGGAGGAAGGGGAACCTATTGAGGATGGAAATACCAGAGACTGGCCATAGCTAGGAATTAATGAAGACAAAATACACAGATTTCATTTAACATTGTTACAGGCACATTTGAACGTATTTTTTATATAGGCAGGAGCTTGCCTGACTGATACTCAGTGTTTGGAAAGCTGCTAGAGCTGAAAAAGTACCTTGAAATACAAAATAAGTAAATAGAAAAATAAACTAAACAACCTGTAGCTGATCATTCTCAGCATAAATTTTAACAGTTACAGTGATTTAACCTGACTAGCTTCAAAGATTTTTAACACTCAGTATGTGATACTCTACTCGCTCAAGCATCTTAAAGGGATGCTTAAACTCTAAGAGGCTTGAAGCAAATGTGCAATTGTGCTTCTGAAGAAGAAAGGTCGTTTTTTTAAGTGAAACTCAAATGAAAAGAACTTTTCCTTTTGTTCCCAGTAATTGTGTGTAAGAAAACATCATAAAGATTTCAGGGAAGAGAAAGGAAACCTATAATACAGAGGATAAGACCAGTCCATACATGGCTGGAATATCTGAGAAGACAACCGTAGTTAATGAGCAATCAAAGCATACTGTGACAAATAATTATGCAATTTTGATGACAGGTACATTGAGTATCTAGTAACTTCAGGGTTTAGTGTTAACAGCAGATTCTCATTATCTTTGAAATAGGGATAGTTTTTAAGCTGTCTGGTCATGGATTTAGATGGATAATACCTTCTGCATTGTCTAGACACTGGTAGTTTACTGTCAATAAATCATGCAGTTCGGGCTTTGTGTTTGATAATATATTCAGGAATGTACGTGTGTGTTGGGGTTTATCCAATGTATAAGATTTCTAATTAAATATCTACTTAGTGATGTCTGTAGTTATTGAATATCATAAGCCATGCAGTCTTTCTGGTCCTGTGATTCCATCTGCTATTCACTATTAGTTATAGAGTGAAGAGTTTTATTTCTAAACTTAGAATTTAGTGATCTCTATTTAGTGTGAAGTCTCTGTTAGGTAACATGAAATCTGGTGTTGTTTTGTTTAAAAGAAAGAAAAATGTAAGTAATGTCTCTCCATTCAACTAATAAAGCCCTCTGAAGTCAATGTATTGAACACAAGTGTAACTTTCAATACATCTGTAATTACTGTGAAATTACATCATTAAGAAAAGGCATCTGTTTAAGTACTTGGCCAAATTGTGGCCACCTTGCTCATAAAAGGAATGTTGACAATATCTGATTAGCAGATTAAAGGTGCAAAAGTCTTTTCTGTATTACATCAAATGACAACAATGCTCCGTCATTCTCATGCAAAAGGGCAAAAATACAAATTAATTCCCGTCTAGACAGAAGAAATAATGGTTTTTATCTAAATTGTCTTGGGCCACTGCTGGGACATTCAATGAAAAGCTCTACGACTAATGAATACAGAGACAATTTTTTTACAATTAATGAGTCATAGATATTTTAAGCACTGCAATTCGAGAACAGAAAGCTATTAGATTTAGAGGGAGAATGGAAGAAAATAATGAGATCAGAAGGGTGAGCTATTTTGGTACCTGAGAAAGGTTGTTATTCTAATTCAATATTTATCATGCAGTAGCAACTTTAAAATGAGGAATCTAAAGAAAAGATGCTTGGATCTTGGATACCATATGGAAAGTTCAGCTGAAGAGAATCACGCATAAGGAAAGTAATAACATTAGGAACTGGAAATATGTCTGTAAACCACATTTTCTTATTCAAAATTGAAAAAAAAAAAAAAAAAAAAAAAGAAAAAAGCAGATGGTAGAATTTGGAAGGGAAGATTAGAAATTAACATATTAATGACCAGACCCTGCAGTGACTGAAATACAGAGTTTTGCCATTGATTTTAATGAGGGTAGAATAAAGTACGTCATCAGAAGTGCTGTGAAGAGGTTATAAACAGAAAAGACCACATTCTCCAGCTGATGCAGTTTTCTGCTTTATAAACACAAATTGGACTTTAAGGGGCTTAACATAACCACTGATCAAATCCTCTAGTCAGGGAAACAGTTTTCTAGGTAAAAGTTAGCAAAAAGTAACTTCATTCCTTTAGATTTAAATGAGTTTTATGAGGGCAAAATGTGGCAGGGACAGATACTCATTTGTACTGGTTCAGTCACTGACATAAACTAGGTCAGCACTGTAGTTTGTTCTTCAAAAAATCTAGGTAGCTCAAACCAAGAAGAAAGATCCAGCTCCCCTGTGATCCTGTACTCTCCCTACAAAATTCAGTTTGTTTTTGAACAAGGTGTGGTATCTATCACTAAGACATATTTATTCCTAAATTGCAGGATGCCATTGGGTTAGGTGATTACGTGTATCATGGTCAATTCTGCATTTACAAAACATCCTCTACTAGGACATTTATGGAGAGGTGGGTCCTTCTAAGATCTCAAATTTGCAAGCTCTTGTTTAAGCACCTGAAATGTTATAATTTAACCCATAAAGGACATGAGGAAGAGCTTATCTAATATAATCACTTTTCTATAAACTAAATATATTATTGGGGCACATTATCATATTGAATTGATATATTCTATCTCTAAAGGTCATTGCACTGTGTAAGTGAAAAACTGAGGGACAAAAATGGTAGTGAATATACGGTTATATAATAAAACTGTTGTTATTTCAAAAAGAAAATAGCTACATACACGTTATTTATTAGTTCTCGACTTTAACTAAAAATAAATAAAAAGGTTAATATGAATGGAATTAGGAATACTGTGCTAATTTATATCAGTGTTTAATTTCCTGAAAAACAATAATTAAAGTAAATACTAATTACTAAAACTATTTTTTGGTTTTGTTGAAGTGCAAAATGTACCTTTTTCTCAAACAGCCTTATATTTTTACAAGAGCTCTCTCTTGTGGCTATAACAGTTTCTGCATTGTAAGTAGTTCAAATATTTTGAAGATCTTTTTAGGAGGAATTTTACACTGCAATTTAAGGTAAAAGGAAAAGCAAAAACCTAACTCTGTCCAACCATGCAGCAGATAATGATAACATAACCACAAATCTGAATAAATCATCTAAAAATCTGTGTATTCACCAAGGTATAAAAACTGTTAAAAAATAGATTCTTATATTTTAATCTAATAGGCATGCTCAAAACAATAGCTAGCCCAGAAAAGATGGCAATAACCAAATATAATCAAAACACTATTTTGCAAAAGCAAAGTTAGGATAGTCAAAAATAAATGTAATGTGGGCATGAAGGCTGGTCTTCAGTCACACAGTGCTGGAGAGCTCTTTAAAAATCATGAAGGAAAATGGCAAAGATGTAATTCCTTTTACTTTAGTGCAGTGCAATACCTCCATGTATCCACTGTATCTGTCTGTAACAAGAATATTCTTGTAGCAGGTAAGACATCATAGAATCCCGGAGTTGTTTAGGTTGGAAAAGGCCTCTAAGATCATCAAGTCCAACCATAACCCTAACACTGCCAAGCCCACCACTAAACCATGTGCCCAAGTGCCATGTCTTTTAAATGCCTCCGGGGATAGCAACTCAACCCCTTCTCTGGGCAGGCTGTTCCAATGCTTGACAGCCTTTTTAGTGAAGCAATATTTCCTAAAACAGAGCCTAACCCTCCCCTGGCATAACTGGAGGGCATTTCCTCTCATTCTATCACTTGTTACTTGGGAGAAGAGACAAGCACCTGTTTCCCTTCAACCTTCTCGTTGTAGAGAGCAATAAGGTCTCCCCTCAGCCTCCTTTTCTCCAATCCAAAACAATTCCCTCAGCCACTCCACACAAGATCTGTGCTCTAGATGTTTCACCAGCTTCATTGTCCTTTTGTGGACATACTCCAACAGCTTGATGTCCTTCTTGTACTGAGAGGCCCAAAACCGAACACAGTATTCAAGGTATGTTCTCAATAGCACTGAGTACAACTCTATGGGCTTGTCCATCCAGCCAGTTCTTTTACCCAGCAAAGAGGATGTCCAGCCAAGCCATGAGCAGCCAGTTTTTCTAGGAGAATGCTGTTGAAAATAGTGACAGAGCCTTGACTGAAGTCTCGCTAGACAAAATCCACAGCCCTTCCCTCATCCACTAAGCTGGTCATCTCATCATAGAAGGAAATCAGGTTGGTCAAGTAGGACCTGACATTCCTAAACCCATACTGACGGGACATGATCACCTGGTTATCCTGTAAGTGCTGCATGATGGCACTTCAAACAATCCATACCCTTCCCCAGCACTGAGGTCAGGTGGACAGGCCTGTAGCTCTCTGGATCCTCCTTCCAGCCTGTCTTGTAGATAGGTGTCACATTTGTCAATCTCCAGTCAAAGGGGATCTCTCCCGTTAGCTAGGGCTGCTGATAAACAATGGAGAGTGGCTTGATGGGCACTTTCACCAGTTCCTTCAGTACTTTCAAGTGGATCTCTTCCAGCCCCATAGACTTGTGTGTGTTTAGGTGAAGTAGCAGGTTGCTAACCATTTTCTTTTGGATTATGGGGGCTCCATTCAGCTCTCTATTGCTGTCTTCCAGCTCCAAGGGGGGGTGATGTTCAGAAAGGGGTTTGAGCCAAGTTGTCCAATGGCTTCTCTGCTGTTGTTTTTGGTAGTGGTCATCCTATAGCATCTTCTCATTAAAGTGAGCTGTACTGAGGACCTATTCTACACCATCTTTTGCCTGCTCTGGGGTGGCAAATGCCTCTTTCCCATAAAATGAGTCTTTTGTAAAGCTCCTACTGGCCTGAGGGTCCAGACTAGCTCCTTTTTCGAGTTTTAATGGCAAGATTTTCAATAGTAAATTCCGCTCATCAGGATAAAGTACGGAGCAATACAACTTTGGGAAGTGGTACCATAAAGGACCTGTGATTGCTATCACAGATTAGACACCTCATCTTTAATGCAGAACTCCGACATATGAATAATGGGAACTAAAGCTCTTTAATAGCAAGAAAATAGCAGTCTGGGGTCTAGTATTAATGGGAGTTATGCTCACTAACGTTTGGCAAGTAGATTAATCGCTCTTTACTCTTTGCTCTCAACGGTGATGAAATCTCTTCAGGCAGGCTGCAGGTTTTTTGTTTCACATGACTTTTCTGCTTCACAGAACTGTGTACTGACATGTAGATCCATAGAGGCATTCTATGGTTCTGTGATTCTAAAAATAATAACTGATAAATTCCGTTCTCAGTCTTCCCTAGCTCACTGATATATTATAAGGATTCATTAATTCACTTATTAATGTTTTAGTGATACTTTGAGATTGTCAGATAGAAGATGATATACCAAAACATGTTATTGTCTCATGAAAAGTATCTGCAGATATTAAGGTAAAATTATCCGCAAATCTTTTTGTGATTTGAATGTGCTTATATGTTTCTATATAACTAATACAGTTTTTCCTAAAAAGGCAACAACTGACCCTAGAAACAAGACAGCTGTTCTTTTAAATTAGTCAAGTTCTTTTCAAAGTACACAAATCTGTAGTTCAAATATCATTAGAAGAGCATGATAAATGAAAATTTTCAATCTCAGAAATTAAAGCCAAGTCAATAGTAGTAAATTAAACAGATCTCAGAAATCTTCCTGGGTATGTACATGAATGGAATGACCCACATGTACTAGTAAATGCTTTTAGCCACAGAAAGAGAGTGGCTGCACGCAAACTGCCATCTGACATTTAGACACAGTAGTTGGAATATTCGACTTCCTAAAACATACCCATGAATTAGTTAAGAGCTTGCTAGTTGGCCAAGGTCAAAATTGTTCCAGAGAACGGTCTCAATCTTAAAAATACATACAATTGCATTTCAATCCTGAGAGCATTTCCTGCCTGGCTGTCTTTAAGTTACTAACATAGACGCAGTCTACGAAGTGATTGTGCATAGAATAGATGTAAAATTTGAGGTCATCAAAGAGTATTGAAGCAATTTATGTTGCAATTTAAACATTATTTCTAAACACTGAAGCTTTAGCAATCTACTTTGAAAATACAAGTTGTTACACTCTTAGGTCAAAATAATTCCTTTATCAAAGTTGGAGAGAAAAACACAAATGGAGTTAAACTCAACTACTACTGTAGTCATAAAATAAATAAATGTCATAGCTCTCAAAATATGTTGTGATTTGACAGTAAATAATAGCTAATTTTAAATAGATTTATCCAAATGAGTAGTTTGACTGACTTCAGAGGTTATATGTCTGCAGATTTAAAATATTAGAAAAATAAGACTAAAAAGCCTCAGACCCAAGGCTATTTGAACTGAGTATGAAGCTCATGGCCTGATCTTATCAATTACATGAGTGCATATACTGGGTGTCATGGTTTGACTCCAGTCAGCAACTAAGCACCATGCTGTCGCTCACTCACCTCCCATCGTAGGATGAGGGGAATGAAAGAATAGGTGTAGGTTTTGGGCCATAGGTTGGACTCAATGATCTCAAAGGTCTCTTCCAACCTTACAATACTGTGATACTGTGTGATACTGTGATAAAAAAAAAACAACCTCATGGTCTCAGACAGCTTAATAGGACAAGAAAGAGAGAATAGTACTGCTACTGCTACTACTACTACTACTACTACTACTACTAGAATACACAAAATAAGTGCTGCACACCCAAAATAAGTTCAGCACACCCAAACCAATACCTAGCCTGTCCCCAAGCAGCAATCACAGCTACATTGCTAACTGTCCCCAGTTTATGCACTGAGCATGGCATCGCATGGTATGGAATATCCCTTTGGTCAGTTTGGTTCAGCTGGCCTGGCTGTGCTCCCTCCCAGCTTCTTCTGCATCTGCTCCCCAGTACCATGTGTGAAGGTGAAAAATCCTTGAGTTGGTATGAGCATTACTTAACAACAACTGAAACCAGCAGTATGTTATCAACATTATTCTCGCACCAAATCCAAAAGACAGCACTATACCAGCTTCTAGAAAGAAAACAAATTCTATCCTGGCTGGAATCAAGACAGTGAGCTGAAAACAGGACACTATGCTGCAGCACAAAGCTGTCATACACCTTCCTCTGGTTCTGATCTATCATCTGCTGTACCTATATGTGGAACCTACTTGGTATGGGGAAATAGTTTGTATGATGTCTTGGTCTCTGCAGGATGGTCATAATTCCTCCAAACCTCTCCTGCTGGCACTGACAGCTTTTTACTGACCTTCTCTATTTCCTCAAGTGCTTCTGATTCAGTTTAGAACTCGACCTTAAAACAGGCAACAACTAGGAATAGGCATTTCCTGTGGTGAAACAGTTATATGCAGTTTGAAGATCCACCCTTAGTAAAACACAGAGAAAAGGACTGCCATCGCAGTGGAGGTTGCACAATTACTATTTTCAGCAGGGTCATGCCAGGAAAGCACAACAATAAATTCTACAATATAAAGTCTGTGAGATTCCACTGAAGTTTCATTTAGAATATTTGCCACATCTTTTAGAAATTCTTACCACTTTAGCTGATTTGTCTGGTTGACGGTGAGTTATTATCAATGCCCTCTTTGCCTCCACCATTACTGATTAAGATTGGCCTCAGGAACTTGTGGCAGTTGAGACTAGTAGGAAAGTCTGGAATAAGAAGTATTTACCTTTGGTGGAGAAGGATGAAGGTTGGAAATATTTAAACAAACTGGACATACGCAATTCCATTCAGCCATGCAGGCTTGTGAGATCCATCCATGAGTGTTAAAAGTGCAGTAACATGAAATTCATGCCAAGATTTTAAGTCATGTCAATAGTGGTCCTCCCTGTTTTTCACATTTTAGGCATATATTCTGAAGTTCTAAAATATGTTGCCTATCCAGACATGTTATATTCTACTTCTTGCTTTCTCTGATCTGTGAATATCTGATCGTTGCATGATAGAGCATGGGTGGGAGCCTTATTATCTGACTTTTGATGCCTGCTCTGGAGATGTCTTACTTAGCCACTTTGTGTCTTCTTTTTCTTTAAGGTGAAAGGCAGCCACTTTCAGAGTATGACTCATTTGCCCAAACACAAACAGGCTTTGTTTAGGATGAGATGACTCATGTTCAGTCCTGCCTATTAGCATTCCATGGTGGTGACAAAAGTTGGTAGTCACCAGATCAGATCAGTTCAGATACCCTGCATGCTGAAATTTCATCTACTTTCATGTTTTCCTCAGCAGCAGTATCTGTTCCAGGAGATGCTGAAGCTGTCTGCATGACACACTGGAAGCATGTGAACAATCTTGTATGGTCTTCCAAGTCTTCTGAGAAATTAAAACGCTTTAGTAGAAGCACAGGCAATAGACAGCCTTGAATAGGTCTTGAACAATGCCTTCAGCTTCCTCAATCCACACAGAGACAGAAACTGACTCTGAAGCTTGTAGTAATAATTGTAGAGATTGTGGAATTGGAATAAAAATTGCAGAAATTATACAATTATACGCTTATGATATAATTTAAAGCAAATCAACCCCTACTTCAATTCAAAGATATTTTATAAGATCAGTTCGTCTATTTTGCTTTTTAACTTCCAGACTAAATCTAAAAAGAAATGTCATTTTCATAATTTTTGAATAAAGATCAAAAAATATTTGATTACTGCATTTATGAGTCAACACATCCAAAACTTTGCTGTTAATTGTAATATTATTAAAATTCTCAGTATATAGCTAGGCACGTAAATGTTTCTTTCTCAACATATTTGCAAGCAGCATGTACTTTCTTAACAATATTTAGAAAATTTGTGACCATACTCAAGTCTAATATTGTAGTTCTACAGTAGGTCTTCAGCACCATCTAAATACAACTTTATTAGCTTCTTCCAATGTGGTCTTGACACCTTATAAATTAGTTAAAATTGCTTATTTACACTCCTTTCTTTTTATAAAAAAAGTTTCATCAAGAAGAAGATAAATAATTTAAACTAATGAAACATAGCTACTGTTAGTTAGCAAATCCAGCTTTTTACCATACACCTGTAAATATATTGTGCAATTCTTCATATCAAATATGTCAAAATATTTCTGAGTAATATGGAAAATCTTTCAAGAAAAAGAAGTAATCCATATTCTAATAGATATATCTAGTAAAAAGTATGTTTTTAAAACAAGAAAAAGATCATATATAGATATTCCACCATTTCTATTGGCAACCTAATCCAGTGTTTTTTTTGTCATGGGGGAAATTTTTTTCGCATATTCAGACCTATTTCCCCTGAACAACTTCTGCCCATTACCTCTTGTCCTGTCACTGTTCATCCTTATAAAAAGAGTATCCCCACTTTCTCTGTAACTACCTTTTAAGTACTGGAAGACTGTAAGTAGATCCCCTTGAACATTCTGCTTTAATCAAAACCAAAAAAGCTCAAGTCCTTCAACTTATCTTAAAATGCCAGGTTTTCCAGACCTCTAATCACCATGATGACTGCACCTCAATTTTTTTGATACATGTCTCAAACTGTGTAAGACTAAAACTATAGATGGTATTCCAGGCATGGCCTTACAAATACTGAAGACATCCTTGGATTTGCTGAATATATGTAAGGTTATTATTGCTTTATACAGTACTTCCAGGGCCCACGCACATTGAAAGAGGTGTAAGACTTGTGTTACTTTACACAATATTTCCAGGCATATGCACACAAAAAATAGGGCTAGAATTTCTTAATATGGTGTTTTGATCCTCATTTCACACCATGGACAGAGCTGGTGCAAAGGAGGAGCAGAGATGAGTCGTGGTATTTGGTTTACAACCCAGCTAGTGATACCTCATCAGTAAAAATAACAGTCTGATCAGGGAATTCAGAATTCTCTGAGCCCATCAGCTGGTTCAAACAGCTTGTCTGGAGAAGAAGCTATGTCCTGCTTCCTGCCTGCTCATCTGATCATGTCAATCTTCAAGTCTGGATATTATGTCTAGCCCAGTATTGTGAATTACTACTGGTTTGACCTGGATAATTATACTACTGATATGTATTTGTTACTGTATTAATGTTTAGAGACAAACTCCTTGTCCCTGAAAATGTTGGTCTATGCCTGCAGGTATCTCTCAAGTCTATAATTCACTGGGGCAGCCTTAAGTCCTTACACATTTTTACTGATGTTGCTGAAGATACAGAGGGGTGCACTGTTGACTACTTACTGTCCACCAGGATCCTGAGGTATTTTTTTGGAAGAGCTATACCCTAGCCAACTGGACCCTATTTGGAATTATTTTTTCCTAGGTGCAAGACATTTATTTTTTTCAGATCTCATGCTATTCTTGTTGACTCAGTCTTCTAGTCTATTGGGGTCTCTCTGCATGGTGGCCCTTCTAGCGTACCTTTTCTTTACAGTTTACTTTTATCCACAGACATGGTGAGGATTCCGTCAATCTTGTTGCTTAGATCATTTAAAAACCATGTAGATTTAGTAATCACTCTTGAGGAACTTCACTTGTGACCACTTGTCAGGTCAGCTTTGAACAATTAGCCACCTGTCTTTAAGTTTAGTTTGAGCTTGCTAGTTCATTTAGCTTTTCACTCATCATGATAACATCTCTCTAGTCTAATTTTACCAGCTTGTCGACGGTTGTGTGGACAACTCTGTCAAATGAAAAAGTATTCACTCAGAATTACATTTTTCCTCCTAGAAGGCATTTTGCAATTTTCTTTTTCATTCCTTAATCAGATGGATACTTGGGGACCGGCCTTACCTATGAAAACTGAGGCGTAGAAGACATTGGATACCTCAGCCTTTTCTGGTTCATTTGCAACTAACTTGTTAGCCCTATTCAGCAGAGGATCCACATCTTCCAAGTACTTCCATTTAATTTCTAAACATGAAAAATAAGAAATAATGATGAAGTAATAAATGAAATGTGTAGACTGTTGGCACTTCTAGTTTAGGTATTCATACATGGGCTTTTTCTTTCCATGTGAAAAATGAAGTTTACAAGTTTTTTATCTCAAAGCACCAGCTGTTTGCAATTCCATAGTTTAAAAATCACAAATTTCATTTTATTTTCAGCATTAGTGGCATAATGTGGCCATAGAACTGTAAATGAAGACATGGCAAATTGAAGAGTTGTATTGCTAGATCAGAGCATTATTTTTCTAATGTAATTATATCTACTGTTTCACTGAAATCTTCTGCTTTAAAAGTTATGTAATTATATTACACTCCATTTCATAAAACAAACAAGCAAACAAACCAGAATAACAACAACAAAACCACCAAAAAAACCCCAAAATCCCTTAAATTCTTCTGAATATTGAATAGAATTTAAAAGTAACATGCCTGATTTAAGATACTGGAAAGACATAACATCTTTAGTAACCAAAGATATCTTTCCCTTTTAACCCTTGTGACTTTAAACCAGGAATGTCAACTTTCTAAATGAACAGTATAATTGCAACTTGCACATCAAACTTTTAAAATAATCTACGCTATTATTGTGGAAATTACTTACAGAATCTGACAAAAAGGAGAGGTTTGTGAGTCTGTTGAATTGCTGTGAATGAAAATTCAAAACTATTTTTTTTAAGTTACCCCAGTATTGAAGCAATAGATGTTTTCAGAGCTAAATAACATCCTAGGTCCTACTCATTCCTTTAGTCTTCATAAGATTAAATTTTTAAAAGCTATTTCATACTGCTACAAAGGTGAAAAAAATCATAACAAGTTAAGCTATTAGAAGGGATTAGGTATTTCTTCTATGTTACATAGCTGAAAAAAAGCTTTCATGAAATCATGTTTTTAGTAACTAATTTCTTGAAAGACAAGATATTATCAGAAATCAAACCCAGTCAATTGCAATACTGCAATAAAAATGTTCATTTTCCAGTCCTGTAGTCAATCTTCCTCTCACATTGTCTTTTTTTGTTTCCTTATCCATGGTGTACTTGAAACTATGCAATATTTGAAAGACCCAGCCATCTTGTACATCTTGTCTGTTCACAGAACAGCCTGCGGTGATATATTTCATCCGACATCGTCTAATATGGATATATTAATAGTCTTTAAAATACACAGGAAGTAAATAAGGTTTCTATACTTCATCAGTGGGGGTTGTGGTATTAATTTTATCAGCGTAAAATAGAGCAAAGGAGTGTTAAAAATTAAAAAAAAAAAATAATTAAAAATCAGAGCTTTGTAGGAATGAAGGTAGAAAAGAGAAACTGAAGACCAAAAAGGACATTTGTTTTATAGTAAAAACTAACATGAAAACAAACAAAAATGGAAGACATTAATTAATATGTAAAATGAAATGATAGTTGCGAGAATCCATTTTTGGGGTTATAATTTTGAATTGCTGCAAGGTAAGTGGATTTATAGAATAGAATATTTCAGTTGGAAGAAACCTACATCAATCATCTACTCCAACTACCTGACCATTTCAGAAGTGATCAAAAGTTAAAGCATGTTGTTAACAATATCGTTCAAATGCTTCTTAAACACTTGGGACATCTTGAGGAAGCGTGTTCCAATGTTTGGCCACCCTCTCAGTAAAGAAATTCTTCCAAATGCCCAGTCTTAACCTCCCCTGGTGCAGCTTTGAACCATTCTCATGTATCTTACCACTGGATGTCAGGGAGAAGAGATCAACACCTGCACCTGTACTTCTCCTCCTCAAGAAGCTGCAGAGAGCAATGAGGTCACCCCACTGTCTACTTTTCTCCAAGCTAGACGAGCCCATATTCCTTAGCCACTCCTCATGGGACATCCCTGCCATTCCCTTCACTAGCTTTGTTGTGCTATTCTGGATACATTTAAGGACCTTCACATCCTTCTTATATTGTGGGCCCCAGAGCTGCACACAGTACTCCAGCTGGGGCTGCACCAACCCTAAATACAGCAAGGTAATCACTTCTTTGACCAGATGGTTATGCTGCTTTTGATGGATCCCAGGACACACTTTGCCCTGTTGGCTGCCAGGGCAAACTGCAGACTCACACTTAACCTTCTGTCAACCAGCAGACCCATTTCTTCTTGAACAATATCTGTCCCATGATATTCCTTAAAAGCTTAAATTCCTTAAATTTCATGGATTAGCAGCCAGCAAAAGTTACAATGTGTGGGGGTTTTGAACTACAGATGGACTAAACTATGTCATATACTGCCAGATGGACATATGTGAATAGAGTCGTATGTCTCCATACGGGTTTCACCTGCTGCTGTATCTATGTTAAAAGGTGGGGGGTTTTACAAAGAGAAAAAAACAAATGAGACTGGTTTTGGAAATCTGTTTTTTCCCAAATAGCATAATAGATGCAGAAATCTTGTCAATTAAATATTTACTCAGGTTTTTTCTCTGTATTTGTTTTTGGAAAGATGACTCAGAACTTATGGTACGAAAACCACTGCAAATACTTTCTTTGAACAAACAGGACATTAGCATATAATAGTAATGTTTTCTTTGAGTGTTGAGTTAAACATCCACCAGATGTCAGTACATACTTGTAGATTGGTCTAAGTTGTGCCACAGATATGTTTTTAAGACTAATCTGACCCTTCTGATACATAATATAAAAGTGCAAAGTTTCATACCACGGATGGTGCTGCCATAAAGTGCAAACTAGTGCAAAGAAAATTATTATAATTCATAAATGACAGATATAAAAACCCCAGAATTTTGTTTCTGCGTAGTTCTACGTCTAGCACTTATTTAGCTAGTATAATAGCTAATTACAACTAGCTAGAAATATGGATTATTTGGAAAATACAGGGCAGGAAACTGCATTGTAGACTGTGGACATTCAGATTCTTAAATATGCATAGGGGAAAAAAATAGGAGTCCTGTATTTCTCCAGTCTCAATAAAAGAATGCTAAGGAATAATTTTAGTGCTGCCTTCAGATATCTAAGAAGTTGTTACAGAATAGAAGGAAGAAGGCTGTTCTCAGACAAGTACAGCTATAAGATGTAGAACAATAGAAACCTGTTGCAATAAGGGAAGTTCTGATTTGACATCCAGAAAAAAAAAGCCTCAGCCCACAAATGAAAGTAATCAGACACCGGAATGGGTCACGCAAAAGTTTTGTAATCTGTCTTCACAGATATTAAAAAAAGAAATTAACAAATCATGAGCAACCTCATCAAACTTTGAAGTTATATCCAGCTTCAAAGCTGGTCTATCAGGGTTTGGACCTGATGATCTCCATAGGTCCTCTGCCAGCTAAATTATTCTGTGGTTTTGTTTCAGTAATATTTCAGAAGCAGGATACATTAAGGCACATAAAATGTGAATAGTCTCCAATATACTGGAAGTTTTTTTAAAGGCAGTTTATAAAAATAAACAAATAATTCTCCTGTCTATCACAATAAGAGACTTCTTTCCTGTCAGAGAGCTTGGCAGCTGCACTGAGATGCCTCAATGATTTTTCATATTTGTTTCTATGAGGTATCTCCACATGCAAAAATCAGCATCATGTAAAGTCTTTTCAGTGACATTTAGCTTTTAAAATTTAATCATTTGGCTTTGTTGTGTTATGAAACTGGCAATTTTGTTTTATTTCCTGACATAATATTAAATAGGTCACGTAAGCCCAGTGATGTTTAACTACAACTTTGTTAGGAAGTTGTTTCAGGACTCATTTGCCTTGCCTGAAATATTAAAGTGTATACACTGAAACATAACATGCATACACACACACAAAGCCTAAAGTTACTATATATTTTAAATAGATATTTCACTAAATGTTTAAAAAACGTAATAAGATTTTAAAGAGAATGTCTCTGTGGATAGTTAACAGTAATCAAATGCATTTTGCTCTGAAAATCTTTGAATGTCTTACCAAATAAATTCATTCCCATTCATTTTTTTCCCAAGTTACCCTTAAAAATTCTTCAGAAAAAAAATTAAAATTCTGAATATGTAAATAATTTGCTATCACTCCCCAAATTTTGAAATCCCTTGCACCCTCAATATTTCTTCCAATATATAATGTACAAACTAATACAAACTATTTATCATGGCTTTGAAAAAACAGGAGTGTGGCATTTTAAGTTTGACAATAACATTTCTGTTGGGTTTGGTTTGGCTTTTTTTGTTATTGTTTTTTTTTTTGCCTGCAAGATTGTTTCATGTCATACTTAAAACAATATCAGTATTTTACCCATAAGATTTATCAATACTTTATATGAACTAAAACCAGATGAAGACTATCATGTACATAAAATCTTAACTGAAATGTGAAAGAAACCTTATTTATTTTCTTTTAGAAAGAAATGGAATTTGTGTTGGGGCATTATTTCTAAAATAATTATGTAATTTTTTTCTTCATGGAGGGGATATACTGTTTTCTGATGGTGATACCTGAAGTCACAAAAAAATCTCCGTAGAGCCCCTGAATGGCTGCACTATTGCCCATTACTGATTTTCTCCATAGAGGCCAAAAGCTGTTCAGCATACCAGTCAAAATGTTTAATACTGGCTGAGAACAGTGTGTTGTACTCCAGGGATTTATTGATTCAAGGTCTAACAGCTTTTGTTTGCAAGCCTTCGGCAAAAATTAGAGCTATTAGGATAGTGTCCTGACAAAACCAGAGCCTCCTTCCCCACAGGGAGAGGTCCCACTGGTGCAGCATGAGATGGCAACCCCTTTATCTCATTTATCACATCTTTCTGCCTCTCAAGATTCCAGCTAGAATAAATCTGTTGATTTTTCAACAGTCAGAAGAAGCAGGCTTGGATATTGATGTTTTCTAGGTTTGCAAAGAAGAATATTTGGGATTTTTTTGTTTGGTTGGTTGATTTGTTGAGGCTTGTTTAATTTGGGTTTGGTTTTTGCTTTTTTAACTGCTCCACAGTTCTCGTTGTTTTCAGCATCAGGATTATCGAAATCCTATATGATTATTGTTCCAGCCATTTCATTGTCTCTGCTTATCTGCATAAACAATTCATAGTCTACTTCCTTGTTTTACCCTGGAGATACAATGATTTTTGTTTGAACCACTTCTACAAAATCTCTATTGTTTGTCTTTACAGTTTCTGAGAGCATTCCGCCACATAACAAGGATTTCATTTCCTGTTTATTATCTTATAAATATCATCATATCTACAACATATTTATTTCCTACCACTGAAGAATTTTACAATATTTGAAAATACATCTAAACTTTGAAGTTCAGTTTAAGATCCAGAAACATTTCTCGATTTTCAGGGTTACCTTGTATCACATACGCACAACCTCATATGTTTACCAGTAATTAAAAATAAATAAGTGTATTTCTTAGTACTTACGTTAAATGAATTAGAATCAATAGGATAGACAACCTAATCAAAACAATAAAACTTGATTAATTCACTATGAGAGGTAGTATAGATAAATTGAAAGAGTAATGGGCATATTCTGTAATTATATTGGTTTGTAACCTGAAGACATTGAGCACAACGTAACACTCTCAATTTTCTTTCCTATAATGGTAAGAAAATAAAATACGTCTGCATTCTGAAAACTATGAGGTATTTTTCATTGGCATAAAATTTAAAGTCCTTTAGTGTAAAAATGAAGCATATAAATTCTTTCTGACTGCTGAAACTGATGACTTCACTAATATAATATTTTGATGAAAGAAAGCAAAAGGCAAGTTAGGGAAGCAGGAAGATTGATACGTGAAGTTTTTACTTGGAATACTGATTACAATGAGGAGTCTTAGTGACTGTTGGACCCACATGAAATTCAAAGGAGACATTTACACAAATACATGCAAAAACACAAGTATAGCACAGGTCAAGACAGTAATGTTTTCTCTTGTGTAATTTGCAAGGGTTTCTCTGCAGTTGAGACAGGCTCTATGTTTCATTTCTGAAGTTAACAGGATGACAGGTAGTGCAAGTTACTAACCAGTAAAAGGAAAAAAAAAAATAAAAATAATTCAGTTCCTATGTCCTAGAAGCACCAGAAGCACCAGATGGTGGTAATGTTACTCACTGACTATGCTTTAACAGATCTGGTGCTTTGATCTCCATAGTTTCACTTAAGGAGTTTGTAAGAAGTTTGTTCTGTCTCGAAAACTTCCATCTGTCTTCCAGAGAATATCTTGTAAAAACTGAAATTCTTCATCAGTATTACATTACTAGAAATGTGATTCCACTAAAAATATTAAGAATCACTATTGCTTCTGAAAACTGAGGCTTTTTGTTAAGTGCATTTACAGTATAAATAACAGAAAATGACATGTATGTTATTATGTCTACAGGCTAATAGGAGTAGTAATGCTGGATATTCAGGACTTCAAAAGACTTTAGTTAAAAAAAAAAAAAACAAAAACTGATATAAACACAAATTCTACTTAACTGCTTATTTAGCTCTCTTTTACAAAATATAATTGGAGTTTATTTAATGAGGAGAAGAGATGTAGAAATTCAGTCTGTTTCCAAATACTAACTTATAGCAATTAAAAATGGTTTTCATAGTCATGCTTAGATCTTTTTTTCTTTTTGCTAAAAGTTTTGGACACATTTTTCTAAATGCTCTTTTATTCCTTCTAGTTAATCTTGCAGTTTTAGCTGATGCCTCCCTGAGCTTTGAAGCTTTGTGTTCTCAATGCAACATTGAAATAGAAGATTTTATACACACAGGACTTTGAAATTCTTGGGAAACAATAAATGTTTTCAAATTTTCCAAAGTTTATGCTATAGAATGGATCAAAGTTCCATCTCATTAAGTGCCTTTTATTTATCAACTATGAATCTGACCCAAAATCAGTGAATAGCCTTTTTTTTAAAACACTTTCATTTCCTTGACTGTGCAACAAATCTCTGTCAACAAGGATTTTTTCATGTCTTTCTCAGTTCATGGAACTGCCTTAACAATCTTTAAGGGGTGATTTGATATCAGTCATTTGTAATCAATGCATTCTTTGAGTATTTGTGTTTAAACAAGACAGCTCATGGAGGCTCATGAAGGGAAAATATTCGATATGCTTATGATGTTTATTTTTAATGTTTAAAAATACATTAAAATTTCCTCTCCCCCTTCCCAGGCAAGTGCTGCCTTACACAAAGACACACATCTGTCAATATGTCTCAAAGAAGCTACCGAATAGGTCAGTTCCATTGTTCCTATTTCACAGACAGGAAAAATAGGCATATAAAGCAGAATCACTTTAACTGACAAGAGACATAGTGTAGCTTGGGGCCAAATGCAGGTCCTTTATTGAATGACGACAAAATTCCTGCACATCTCTTTACCTTCATCACACAAATAAACCTTGCAGGTACCTTCTATCAATGTAACCTTATATTCTACCTAGTCTAGAAAATTCTTCCTCATATATAGTAGTATTTTATAAAAGAGTTCCAAAGTTATTTCCATTTAATCTTGTAATTATCTAAAAGAAGAAAATATTTTTTTGGGTTAAACAAAGTCAATTTTGAGTTACCCATAGATCTGAAAGCACTTTTATTTCTCATCTCCTACTGAATTTCCTCACATTTAGCACTATATTGGGGTTTTATTTACTCCTTTACTAACTTTTCTCTTTCTGTTTTATTCCCTGGTGAACTCTTCAGGTTCACATAAGAAATTACAAAGGCTTTGAAGAATCTGGCACATTCTACAACACAAGCACACAATTTATTTATTTTTTGGTGTTCTTTTTTTTAATTAACTGTACATGATCAATAACTTCAAAAATTCTGCCTACATATTGTGCACTTTGAGTCTCTTTTCTCCCTTTGACTACCAAGTCATTATCAAAAGCATAACAGAACTTCCTTGAATCCAAATTAAAGATATTCATTATTACCAGATGTGTTAATATTTCATGTTAAACATGCCCCCAAGTTTCAAAAATGCCTAGCAAAAGTGAAATACTTGATTGTGGTCAGTTTGTTCGTTGGTCTTCCATTCTTCTGAATTCTTACTTAAGTAATTATGCATGACTCCAGACAATCTATTTTTTCCAGAAAAACAAAAAAACAGGAAAGGGAGAGTGAGAGTGAGAGGAAAGGGAAAAAGGAAAAGGAAAAGGAAAAGGAAAAGGAAAAGGAAAAGGAAAAGGAAAAGGAAAAGGAAAAGGAAAAGGAAAGAGACAGAAAAATTAGTTCAAACCATGACATTCATGTTAGGCATAATATGCATATATATAAAATATTGTAGAATTCTTTCACAAGCTCTGTATGCACTATGCATTTCCTTCCTACATAACAGAAGATTAACCAAATATTTTGTCTAAGTATAATACAGAAAATATTTCATTTCTTGCTTTCAGAATTCTGTTTTGTCCACATTTTTATAGAAGAAATTTAATAACATCTTAATTTAAAAATCGCACCAAGTGTATTGTGTGACTCAGAATTAAACCTACGTTCTATGTAATGAAAAAAATACTCACGGTAGTATGGAAGAATTAAACTCAGTTCCAGACAAACTTATATTTTCTCATATTCTTGAAGGCTTACACTATCTAGAAGAAAATACTTCAACCTCATTGCTTCCTGTGGCTTAGTTAGATAAGGCACATGTTGGCAGTGCGCAGTGAGCACTGCTGCAGGACAAAAGCATGGCAATTTCCTGTATCTGCCTGTGAATTTTCCTGTATCTGCCTGTGACTTTTCCTGTATCTTTTGCTGAGAAACTTTGCACAATCAGTTTTCAAATCTTAATTCATGGTTAACCAAAAATTCAACTTGGGTTTCCCCTAAGTCTGTCTTTGAAATGGACAGTTAAAAGCTGGAGATCCGTTACTTTATAAGCTACAGAATTAACTGATGAACCTGTGGAATGGCAGGGATTGAAGGTGTGAGTGAGAAATTATGCTCACTCTTGGGACAGTACGGGACAGGGAAAGTGATATTGTTTTACAATACATCATGCTCATTAGAATTCTAACTGTGTAACAGCATAATAACTGTTACAAAACAAAACATCTGATTCCAAGTCCTCCAGGTAGGCAGGTTGTTTCTAACAGTGCCAAAAGTTAGTTTTCACAAACATCAGTGTGTCCTGGGTTTTTCCCACAGCATCTGTGGGTTTTTCCACTTCTTTGTTCTGGTTTCCTTCAGGCTATATACTATCAAGCATTAATCAAAAAACTGTAATCATTAAACAGAGGGGGAAAAGACCTTGAGGTCACTGTTACTGATGCCAGCAATAGTTTTTCAAAAGGACATTTTTAAGTTGACTGGTATTTTAATTTCTAGATCTATGCAAACAGCTACAAGATTGTCCTTATTTGTTGTTTCTCATTGAAGTGATTTTATAGTTTTTGTTCTGTATCATATTTTGTTTCAGGGGACTTGTAAAGAAAGGAGAATATTAAATGGAAGCATTTAAGTAACATACATACTATATGGAAAGACGGTAAATAAAATTAAGTTCAGTTATGGGTAATAGAAATAGAATTATCAATATCAGATTGCAACAATGTCCACACTATGGGTCCTCACATACTTATTTGCTGTATAATTCCTCTTTTGACAGTTCTTTTTCATTTTACATCCTCATTAAAGCATCACAAATAGTTTTCATGTAACAAATTTTCATTAACCAATCCTTTATTATTTTAGACCTGTAAAAATATTTATGTGATGTAACATGCAAAAGCTAGTGAGAAATGAAACAGTAAAAGAAATAGTAAACATTTTGCAATGAATCATACTGAAAACGTAGTTTTAGTTCATGCAAATTCATTCTTTCTCTGAACATGTCTTTTGATATGGATCTAAGAATACTGAGTTTCAACCAGTTCATTGCCAGATAAGTACAGACAGTTTGGAACGTAAGTGTGGGGGGTTCGAGAGATGACATATAAAGGAATTAATCTGAAGTTAAATATATATCTTGGTTAAAAGAGAAAGAGCATTTTAGCACATTGAATCAGAAAAAGTGGCAATTAAGATAACAAAACCAAAACCCCTTCCTTTCAGTGATTTATAGAAACAGGTATTAGATGGAGCTTAATAAAACTTACTTGGAATAAGCTCTCACAGTGAATATAGTCTCCTATGGGAAATAGAGAGAGTTATTTCTCTTGAACATTTAAAACTAAATCAGGCAAAACTGTTGAAAATATGACAAGGAACAATTATGAATCACCAGACTGATGAACCATATGACATAATACATCTTTTCCCCTAGTTAAATTATATGATTCTGTTACTTAAATTATGTTCTTCCTCATTTCTAAGCAGAAATCTTCCTTGCAGTGAGGGCTTTGTTCACAATGAAGATGTCAATCATTTTTGTATTTAATGGCAACTTTTCTCATGAAGTCACATTCTTTCATTTATGTGTTTGGACTGCAGTGCAAATATTATTTTATCCATGTATTTATTTTGCAAGGTTCAGTAGACAAGAGTTTACAATGACGCATCACCCATGTATTCAATAGCAGTCACTGTTAAGTGTACTGTTTGACAGTAATACCTACAATGAAAGCAAAATATTAGAGGTTAGTCCATTTAAATGAGAATTACAAAATTAATCTTTCTTTTTGTTTGTCCTTTTACACAATTTTACTGAATTGTGAAACAGACATTATCTATTTATAGAATTTGGTGATAATTCTAAGTTAAACAAGCAAAGCTTTTAGAGCATCAATCATTTTTCTCACAAAATGTTTACAGTGGACTACTAATTCATTTCTTAACTGATTCAGTCTTGAGTGAAACAGTAAAGTCCTTAAGAAACTGAATTTTCACTAAATCAAGAACAATAGATCAGTATTTGTTCACTCCAGCCAAAGACTGTGTCCAATTTTTTTTTGACATTTCATTTCATAGACAATTACTAAAATATTGTCAGATAGATAAATTAGATCTCTCTGTATAGGAATTAAGCTTTGACGATAAATATTTTCAGTGCATATTCTACATTTAAATCAGTTTCTTTCTGTTTCCTTTAGGATTACTGAGTAGGAGGAGCCATTTTGATATGTGATTCATCTAATCTACCCTAGGATCAAAGGAACGATATTTAACTCTTTTGACTATAAAACTCAAGCAAGGCTCCTCAGACAGTCTTTCCGTAGATTGTTTTGGTTCCAGGGGTCTTCTTTCCTCGGGTTAGGTATTTGCTTTTGTTCTTGTTGAATTTCATCCATCCGTAGTGTAAAACCTTAACTTGAACAGAAAAACAGTGTTGGAGACTGCTGAAAATCTCACTTTTCAAATGACTTCTGCTTCTCTCCCCTAAACCACAAATCTAGTCGTGTTGTCATATAAGGCAATTAGGTTGGCCAGACTTATCTTTTGCAAATCCAATATTCCCAATTTTTCCCAGTCATTTCCTTCTTGACGTACGCCAAAGTGTGTTTTAAGAGGACTTTTTCCATGATTTTTCCAGGCAAAAAGGTGAAGCTAAAAAAGAAGGAAGTAAGAATAAACAGGAAAATGGAAATACGTGCTGTACAGTTCATACAAACTGAAGATGACTTCTGTGCAGAACATATAGATTTATCTAATGTGGCTATAAATAGCTCTAGATAAGGTAACTCACATCTAAGTCTGATCTAGTAACCTCTACAGCCAAGGTCTAGAAATAGACACTACAGAATATTTTTTTTCTGTGTGATGCTTTAAAATGAGATGAACTGTCCTCCAGAGGCTTCTATAACTCTTCATTGAATATAAAAGTACTGTATGTTGTCTGTGTAAGGCAACTTGGGTGGGATTCAGCTCATAAATTGTAAAATGTATGGTCAACAAGAATTTCAGAAATCAGTATGACATTTAAGATACCCAAGGGTGTATGAGATATTCATTACCACCTGTAATGAAGTACTTCGTGGTGTTATTTTTGTACCTGTATTCTTCCCAAGTGGCAATGGAAAGCCAGATAGAATACGCCAAGGCATCTCAAATAACGCTTAAGTAACTAAATGTGAAAACTGAAAAGAGCCACTATTCAACAGTTAAGGGGTCCAAAGAGCCACTAACAGTAAAAAATGTAGAATTCAATATGTAGACACTGACATTTAAGTGTCTAAAAACTGAAGTTGCATCTGATCCTTAACTTTCTCATGCTGAAGTTGAAGCAGCTACAGATTCCCTCAGGGCCATTTATACCCGACATCATTCTCCAACACTTCATATTATGACTTATCACTGAAGATAACAGACACCATAAAGTGTTCATCTTCACATAAAATACTTTCCCTTACTTCTTTCTCATGCAAAGGACCAAATTGGTACTTACCTGGATGTACTGGATGGAGAAAACCATCATTATCTGAAATTTAAAAATGAAAGATGTCTTATTTCTAATGATATGCATATTTTATGGTAGTGCACACAATTATACAGGTATTTTAGTTGCATTTACAAACCCACTTTGACTTCAATGGTGTCTCATTCTGTAAGGGGAGAGGAGACTAAATTTTATCAATTCCTCCTCTTTAGAAATGCTGTGAAGAAAGAAAAATTGCTGTCCATAAAGACGAAAAAAATTTGCTAATATGTTCCACACTATTTAAACACACAGGCAAAAATTATAATACTATGATATGTATGTAAAATATGTAGCACTAGATACAATACTAAGATAGGTTAATCATTAATCAAAAAAAGAGAAAAAGAAGGCTGTGCACTTAATCAAAAAGGGGAAAAGATAAATAAGAATTTAAAAAGTGAGAAAGATTGGCACTCCTGGTTCCAGCATTGATCCAGCCAACAAGGAGTTCAGTCTGTAGGAGCACTCCACCTGAAGTTTCCCCATTGCTGGTCTCTTTAAGAGCTGCAAGACTTCAAAAGAATGTCCTTTAACATCTGGGAATGTTTGAGAACCTCAGCCCTTTGTCCTTAAGTTTGGACACTAAGAACTCCCTCTGGATGCATCTGCTCCCTGTAATCAATCTTTTGTCTCAATGGATTAAAGGAGCATCAAAGTCCCTTTTCTGTCCTGGTATTCTACAAGTGGTGAGTATAACTGTACAGATGTGAATGTAAATAACAGCAGTGCTCACATTTATAGTACTCATATAAACTGCAGTGCTCTTTGAAAACTTACATTGGAAAAGTGCACTCATTCCATATGAAGAACTTGTGTGAAGCATCATTTTTTTAAAATTAAAATATTTTATCAGCTAAAATACAAGAAAGAAAATAAATATTTTAACAGAAGATTAAATCGGAACTGATTTTCTTTGTAATAATATTTCTTAAAATAAATAACAGTAGTGGTATTATAGGCAAAGAAAAGCACTTCAAAGAGAATCTGTTGAAATCTGTTACATTTGTTTACACATGTTAAAAAATAGACTGTTGGTGTCACAGATGAAATAATAATAATAATAATAATAATAATAATAATAATAATAATAATAATAATAATAATAATAATAATAATAATGGAAAAAAAGGTGAAACATGAGGAAGTAAACCACTCAAGGTTTTTGATTTTACAAAGTGATGACATAATAAGAACCTTACACTTTCCTGGATATCTTGATTTCCAAACCACATCTAGTCAAGAAATGAAATGTTCCAGGTCCATTTGCCAAATTTGAGGGCAAATGGCACAGGGTGGATCACATCTATGCATTTAAACTCCCTTCCCCATACTTCTCGTATTACCTATAAGAAATAGTGCCAGGCCCCTATAGCCCCCTAAACTGAGTTGAAGCATCATATGTGAGACACTGTCAAGGAAGAGTCATGTAGTGCTGGAAATAAGTAGTGTGCATGATTGTAGGTCTATACTCAAGCCAATTCCCTGGCACTCTTCTGTTTGTTAGTATATATATAATTTCACTGCACTCTGAGATCAAAGTGCAATGATTTGGAGAAATGAATATCAGTAGAAGAGAACTAAGAATAATATTTACAATTCATAGGAACTTTCTTCATCTGGAAAGTTTGTTCTGATTCAGAATGAAAATCAATTTTTTTTTTACGTTACAATCTTCCAGACCAGATAAAAGCTGCTTTCTGTGCTGCTTTCAGAAACATTTCAGGGACCTTCACGGCAAGAAAGTTTGTCTGGATCAACATTCAGCACTGGAGTTTAGAAGCACACTTCAGTATTAATTCTAGCAGAAGGACCATTGTACATTTATACCCTTTGTAGTACTGAATTTTAGGTCAATTACTTGAACCACTCCTTGAACTTTAGAGGGAATCTTAACTGTTTGAAGTTGCGGATTTTAAAATCACTCAATGATATCAAATTTTTATACGCAAGGATAGTAAAGAGTATTGAACCATTTCTGATACCGAAAGAAACATTTGTACCTGTTGATAGACAGTTTACTATTACAGCAAGCTGTAAAGAAAACAAACTAACTCAGCATACTTCTCGAATGTTGTCGTATGCAATACCAGAGGTAATGGTTCAAGGTGCAACTCTGAACCTCGGCAAGTTAACACGAGAAATACCACTTGAACTTCACTTTTAATGTTTATATTGAATTTCTTTTGTCCTTGTTCTCAGACTCATATATACTGCAGTCACAAATGCTGTTCATATTGCTCTTCATGACTGTCAAATTACCTCTGTAACAGAACTAGTATTCTTCCAACTTAAAAGATGCCAAGAAAGTAGATACTAGAACGTAACAAGAACTAAACTAATAGGACTATATACAGAACTGGAAAAGTCTCAAACATTCCTCCAGTTGTCTTCTTAATCAAAGTAGCACTAATATTCTCATATGACCTTGCAGAACATTTCTCTGCATATTTTTAAGTTTATTGTAGACAGCAGAATCAATAAATTATAGGACATACTGAACAGAGGAGATTTATGGATCGGCATTGCTTGGGCTATGGTGGCCTGGAAAGTGTGCTGATATGACTGATGTGGAAGGAAACTTGTTACCAGAACAGTATCAATCTTTATGAATTTACCTCAGCATTATGCAATATATCAATTTATTCTGAATCTTACCTTGAGAAAGTGTAAGTCACTGTTCTTATCTATGACAAACAGTACTGACGGCAGTTCTCCTGTAGTCCAAGAGTTAGTATGTTGGATAGAGCCCTTAAAAATGGACCTTGACGAAAATAAGGTATCATAGGGTGAAATAGAAAATTATTCTCAAAAGACCAGCAAAAAGACTGGATAGAAACTTGCAGGACTAGATGGGAAGCTTCACAGGGGAAGATATTTGTCAATGGAATCCCATGAGGGTGTCTGTGAGCATCCTTGCTAAATATGGATGCATTTGGTGAAATATGTGAATTCTTTCATTTATAACCTGGAAAATGACAAAATTAAAATACTTTGCAAAGTAATAATAAGCTAATGATAGGTTTTATATTATTGATTCATCAGAAAATAAAATGGAGACAAAATTTTTTGAAGATAATTCCAAAGTAGTTCACATTGAAAAATACAATCCCATTTTCCTAAACATAAAGTAAGGAGTACTTTACCACTGAAAAATTACTTTTTCAAGGGAAAAAAAAAATAAAATTTATGAAAACGGCATCTCTATGTTCAAGGCTAAAAAAAATAACATAAAAAGAAGCAAAAGAAGTAGAGAATTTAGAAAAGGATAAGAAACATAGAATGGTTTGGGTTTGAAGGGACCTTAAAGTTCCAACCCCTGCGCCATGGGCGGAGACACCTTCCATTAGATCAGGTTGCTCCAAGTCCCATCTAACCTGACATCGCACACCTGCAGCAACGTGGCAGAATAAATATTGTCATGCAAGTGTGTATACTGTAGCAACTATTTCCTGAACTGTACCAACTATTTTCTTATGCATTAAGTAATTTATATGGGAAAAGACGCAGAAGTGAAGGCTGGAAAGAGATACATACACTGCTGAAGTCAGATGCTTTATCTGAATAACTGAGACTGCAATCTCAAAGTAGTTCATGATACACACCCATTCTCAAGCTTATTTAAAATACAAATTTTCTAAGGGAAAGTGGATTTGGTGTACTACTAATTTCTTTTTTCTTCTAATTCTGTTTATTTCCTTATCTCTTTGACTGTTCTTTTGAAGATAATTCTACTGCTTAGGGTTTTTCTTTTTTGAAGCATTACCTTGCATAAACACTTTGAGCTAGCTTTGTGTCAAACAGTCTAGCTGGGGCAAGCTCAGCTGCGCAGCTAGAAAAATCAAGAAACACAGAATGACTAAATACATTACAGAGTATTTGAAAATTTGCAGCCATACAAATCCTAGCAGTTTATACCTCACACACACTTCATTTCATATTTCTATCAGGTGAGGTGTACCACATAGCTATTTTAATGTCCCCACAGGAGATTCCTGAGAGGCACACAGATGGTACTTTCTGACCCCACACTATGGGGAGCCTTAGTCTCTCCCATTAAAGTGTCCTCCAAAGTTGTTCTCATGCTGAAAAAATGAAAAGAAATCTGGTGTATTTTTTGCTACTGAAACTACATTTGGAAGTTATAATGAGTCATTATCCTCCACTTGCAAAAAAGCTTGGCTTTAGTTCACAAAGCTTTTATCTTATACATCTGTCATAGTTTAGCTCTTAGCCAGCAGCTAAAGAGTATCCACCTGCTCTCTCACCTCTCTCCACCTGCTAGAATGGGGACAGGAACCAGAAAAGAAAAGGAAAACTTGTTTGAGGTAAAGACAGCTTAAATAGAGCAATAAAAGAAGATAATAATAATAACAACAACAACAACATATGAAAACACAACTGCCTGTAACCCTAACCCTAGCTTGTCCTGAGTGGCTATTTCAGCGTGCAGAGTGATAACAGCAAGTGGAGACACCACAGGAAGTGTGGAATTAGCAGCAAGCAGAGACATCACAGCCAGTAAAGTGAGAGCAGAATGTGGAGCACCAAGCATGGAAACAGATCACCTGCCACCCACACCCTGTCCAGAGTCCCATTTTATATTGAGCAGTGGCCAGTTTATATTAGCCATCCTGGCTCTGCACCTGTATACCAGCAGAACATGTGAAAATGAAAAATCCTTGATTCTGATACCGAAAGAAACATTTGTATCTGTTGATAGATAGATAGTTTGCTATTGCAGCAAGCTGTAAAGAAAATCAAGCTAAAACCGTCACTGTTATTGATACTACTCTCATAGTAAATCTAAAAATTACAAGCTTCTGTGATGAAAATTAACTCTATTCCATTCAAAATCAGCACAACATCTTTTAGACAGAGCACATGATTAAAAGAAAAGTGCAAAAAAAAACCACGGTAATTTTCCTCTTTGAAAAATTTCTCAGTTGTAAAAGGGAGTAGGACTTGAATTAAAAAAAAGAGACAGTATTTCTTTTTCAGATTGATAAAAAATTGACTGCTTTATCATAGACATTTTTCTTTTGATTCTTTTAAAAGACCATTAACAAAAATGATAGCACAAATCAGACCTCAAAATTTATCTAAATAATAATAACATTAAAAATATAATTAATTCACATTTGTCTTGTTTGACTTAGAAAAAAAATGTGGAAGCTGATTTTATAAAAATAACCATTATAAAATGTTCTGTTAATTTATGATAGCTCTGTATCTCTGTGTTCTTGCTATAATTATTTTTGACAGCTTAACATCTTTTCACTTCCTTTTGAAACTACAGGCTTAAACAGCTCACTGAAGAAAGGAGCTCTACTAGCCCATGCTGTCATAAAAAGAAATATTGCTGTGATGATTTATTTTACACTGAAAGACAAACCAAGAAATGCTCATTGCTTGCAGTTTTCTTGATGCTTATATTAAATAAAACTAAGAGTAACAACATGATCTTCTGATTATTTAAAAGTATATTGGCATGTTGTCTAGAACTTTCATATTTTTTCAGATTCCAAGTTCTGGTTTTGTTTTTTTCAAAACTATATAAATCATACTGTGAGATTATGAATTCAACTTAACCTACATAAACCTTTAATATATATAATTCAAGTACTCTCTTTGATTTTTTTGTTGTGTTTTTTTTTTTTCACTTTGTAACTCTTCAAGTTTGGAAGTAAAATTGTCTATGCTGACTTAGTGCAAAAAGGCTTGTCCTTTCTTATGCAATAACATAAATTGCTCAAATAGTTACTAGACAAAAATAACCCAATCAATTAATATCACCTAATAGTCATATATTTCTAGAAAACCAAGAAGAGGTTGTGAAAGGAATTGAATCACTTAACAGTAACATTTAATGTACTACTTTGACTTTATTTACAATGAAGCTATTCCCCACACAACTTCAAGTTCTGATGACTTTATGTATTGTTCAACAGTATTGCTACAGAAAAAGCTGTACCTGAAGTAATTAATCCTTCGCCTTTCAATAGGACTTTGAATATTAAATAAGAAATGCACAAACCTTTCTTAAGCATGATTACAATAGTTCAGTAGACAGGCCCCATGTTCATAACTAAAGGCATGGTAGATAAACTCTTGGTCCTCCAGCCATGTAACGTAGAATGTCTTGTGTCTGCATTCATCAGTTAAGGTCCAGCAGGATGGACTGGACACATATAACTACAAAGAACTTCCTCAAACTTTCCTTAGTCTCAGCAACAATCATTATTTCTTTTGTACTTTTTCAGTTAAGAGTTCCTGACAAAGTCGGAGGGTTATATCACAACTCACTAGGACCATACCGTCACACCAAATATGTACCTTACATGTCCTGAAGTAATATTTGAGAGTGTGTAGTGGTTCCTAAGAGTACACAGTTTGTTAATCTGTAGGTTAAAGGGAATAATCTGGAGCTAATTTATCTGTTTTGTTTATATGGGGAGTTCCTGTGGGGTGAACTTTCCAGAGAACTGCAATTGTGTTGTGCCTTAAACGTAATGTGTTGTTTTATGACAACTTTGGATCAAACTTGCACACACTGAAGCTGATCAGGAGAAGAGGGCTGAAGAGCAGACTGTAGGCTCACATTATTTAATGGTATAGACACTCCCAGAAATATCTCAAATATTTTTTATGAAATATTTATGTAGAAAAAAAAAATGGATATAGTATCAGTTTCCCTTAAACACTATGAAATATGCTTGAAGGAAGGGAGGCTCTGCAGCGATCTGAACAGGCCTGATATACGGGCTGAAACCAATGGGATAAGGTTTAATAAGACCAAGTGCAGAGTCNTTTAGCCTGGAGAAAAGGAGGCTGGGTGGAAACCTCATCACTGCCTACAACTGCCTGAAAGGAGGTTGTAGTGATGTGAGCGTTGGTCTCTTCTCTCAAGTGACAAATGACAGGACGAGAGGTAATGGCCACAAGGTGCAGCAGGGCAGGTTTAGACTGGGTATTAGGAAAAATTTCTTCACTGAAAGTATGACCAGACACTGGAATAAGCTGCACAGGGAGGAGGTTGAGTCATCATCCCTGGAGGTGTTTAAAAGATGAGTTGATGAGTTTCTTAGGATCAGGGTTTAGCAGTGGACAGGTACGGTTGTACTCAATGATCTCAAAGGTCTTTTCCAACCAGATGATTCTATGATTCTGTATTTTCAGCCAAATTATTTAGAAGACTATTATTTTCACAATGTTATATTTTCCTGTACTTTCTGAGTCTTTAGTTTTCACCGTAGAAGATGATGGTTAAAAAGTATCCCGAGATTAATTGACAGGTTTCATAATTTATATGTGAAAATAAATAAATTCCTTAGATTAATACTCAGCATCATAGGAAGCAAAATTCCTATTTTAATTTCAGAATTGTGTTCAGAAAACTCAGCAAAAAAATGCTACCTTATATTGTGAAATCATATTTTGGTTTTTTTTAAATGTTACGTAAATTTTAGCAAACTTTCACATTGCAAGCTTAGATAGTATTTAGCGTTTTAATTATGTCACAGTTTCTTTTGACAATATCATATTATAATTTTAAATAACCATAGGGGGTTTTTTCACTTCTATTTGCTTACATAAACAGCCATAAGGAATTTTAACAAGATTCATTAATTATCATCTTCATCTAACGAAGTCAAATCATTATTCACCAGCAGGAGGTGTAGAGCAGGAAAACGTCTGCAGGTTCGTCCTAAAAGAAGCATTAAGCATGCCTTGCTTTCACTTAATCAATTATAATGCTAGCAATACTACCAAATATATTTTGAAATTAGAGAATTAGGTATCTCAGAAAGTCATGGTGGAAAAACTGTTGTTTGAACATAGTCTGACTTTCTCTCCAGTTGAAAAACCATACCTCAAACTGACAAATGTGAAAATTATGCTTTTTTTTCCTTTTTTGGATCAGCCTGCCTTTATACATAACACCTGTGAAAGTAGTACAGCGTGTAAGAAGCACCCAATGCAGAACTCAGAAAGACTGGAAGGTATACATCCATATTTTTTTTTTGTAGTTCTTTGTGTATATTTTTTGACATTATAAGAACTCCAGGTAATGCTTAGGAGTTACCATGTGTGCTAGATCATATGAAAGTGTTAGGTTGCAGCAGTCATTTTCTACAATATATTTAGAAAAAGGGACTGTCAAATATAGGACAAATCTGATTCATTCAACCTTTTTTGGTGAAGCCCAGAAATGTTTCTTGTACTTCATGTTATATGGTTAGACTATAGCATCAAGCATATATTCACATGCAATGTGTCAAATGTGGGGTTATTTTCCCTAAGCACCGTTGTGAAGTGGATAGTATGAAATGACTTGCAGTGATGGAAGAAAAAAAAGAATTGAAACTTAAAAAGCTCTGGCACTCTTTTTACTGTGTTGTTTGACACCTGCAGCTCCTTGGTATTCTCAGATCAGCAGGGAGCCTCTTGGAGATGTAAGGAACTTCTTTAATGCTTCTCATTTTGACATAATGAAAGAGTCGAGTTGAACATATACTGCCTCTGTACATCTAATAGACTTGGCAGAAGTTCAACTTAAAACTTGATGCCAGAAGATTTCTTTGTCTCCCCAAACTGGAGTAAGTATAGGTGAAGGACTGGTAACCTATTCCCCTTGAAGACTGTAATCTCTATCTTCATTGCTTCTGTGGTGAAAAGTGACAATCTATAAATCTCTAAGGGAAGCCTTTTAAAAAATTAATTTGTTGAAACAAACTCTTAAAGTATTTACGGATATTAATAATTATCTCAATGTAATATTCACTATTCCTATATCTGTACTGAAACCTGGGGACACACTCTCCCCTCAAGGTGTGGCAGAGCAAAACGTTTTCCAGACACATTTCTCAGATTCAATCACTGAAGTTGGATGATCCAAACATAGAACATAGTCCTGAGTCTTGTTTACCCTCACAGCAGTCCTGGGACCCTGACACATAACCTCTTCAATTAAAAATGTCAGAAATAATTTAATACATTTCCTCCCTCCATATCTGCCTTCCTACTTCCCTTCCTCTCTTTCTGCTTGTCTGTCTGTCTTTCTGTCCATCCATCTTCCTTTCAATCTTTCTTTCTGTTTCCATATATTTTTCTCTCCATCTTTCTTCCTTTCTTGTCTTTCTTTCCGTCTTTCTTCATCTTCTTGACTGTCTGTGTGCCTTTCTTCCTCTCTTCTTTTTCTTCTGCCTTTAATTCTTCCTTCCCTTCTTTCTGCACAACCATATTGCCGAGAGGTAAAGCATTTTTTTAGTGTCCTGGGGCAGTTCATTAGTGTAAGTCTGTATGTCTTTTCTTAATGGCTGTTCTTAATGTAATTCTAGGAAGCTGTGGGTAATATTTTAGAAGCAAAAGAGCCTACACTTGGTTGAATATTTTTCTACTGATTTTGGAGAACAATTTCTTGTGTGAAATACACCCTCAAAATCTTCATATTTAGATTTATTTTGTCTGAAATTAGTTTGCTCACTACAAAGGAGACACTAACAGCAAACTAACATGGATGCAGTATGGATAATGGGTTGACACTGATATGAAAGACAATTACAATAGAGTAACTTGATAGTGTGAATATGTCTCTAAAGTAATTTTACCATAGTTCCTTGTAGGAAAAGTATGATGTTTTCAGCTGGGTACACTATTACTCTGCAAATGTAATTTTTCATCACATGGAACCTGGAAAGTAGGAAAAGAGAAATAGATAATGAAGATGTGCAGTCAGGATGTTATCAGGGAGTTAGAACACTCAATCCCAGGCACTAGGAAGCCCTGTGTTGGTTTGGTTTTTTGTACTTAAAGGGGAGCTTAATTCACAAAACAGATTTACAAAGACTACATAAAATCCTTTTCGTCCTCCACACCAATATAAACTTTGCTACTGAAAAAATCATCTACTGAGCGAAGTCAGTAAGTAAGACTTCAGCAGCCATTAGGGGACCCCAAAGGAAGGGTAAACATAATTCTAATGCTGATGGTTAAGCTGCATGGTTTTCTGAATTATTTGATTGGTCTTTTAACATATCCCTCAGGTAAAAAAGGGCTCAAGCAGCTCAGCAGGAAGGATAGCATAATATATTCACCCTGGATCACTAAAACTTTGGAAACAGTGTATTTTTCACTTACTCTTGGGCAGGGATTAGAAACTGCATTATCAGTTCTGCAGATGGCAGGCATTGAAGCCACTGTTCTATTCATACCTTGAAGCTTTCTATCCCTAAGGATACCTTCTTTACGGAAACTATTGATTTCTGCCTTCTGATGTGCAGTCAGTCACAAAGTATTCTAGTTTTCTGTTTGTCTCCATGACTTTTATAGAGGGAATTATTGATTTTTGCTTTTTTTTGTAATAGGTTTTTAAAATACTTCTTTTAAATCCTACCTTTCTTCCTCTTTGGTGTCAGTAGAAAGTAGAAAAGTGAAGACTATAGAAAGAAACTACTTTGTCACTGACTCTATGACACATGTAGGATGCATACATGCATCTTCCATTCCAACATTTCTGACTGTGAAATATGTGTGCGCAGGAAGTATTCCGGAATTCCTCCCCAGCAGACGCTTTTTGTAAAAGTAGTTCTGTGGCACCCTGAATGGAAATACAAAGGAATTTTTCTAGTAACACTACGATTTGTCTCTACCAGGAGGAAAACCTGAAAATGAGTATGTTTTTATCTCAGTATGAATTTTCCTTATGTTGCGTTCCTCAAATCCAATATATTAGGTATTATTTAGGGTGGACCTCGCAAGAGGATTGGCTTGTAGGATCTTGTAGCTTTATCTTTATTTTCCACTTTTCCTGTTCACTCTATTTTCTAGTTTTTCAGTGACTGCAAAGTTTCTGACTTTCTGTCATAGAATGGATGACCAGTATTTGTTCAAGGCCTTACGTAGCCAAGGGACGTAAAATTCTGTATTAAAACTCCCAGTAAAATGTTCACTTGAAGCAGATTAAGGAGGCAGAACACCAAGTCTTCATCACAGTTTTCCAGTACAACAGGAAGGATTTGTGCAATAAATTCAACACAACTATATTACTTACTGGTCTCTTCAATGTTCTCGTTTTTTATTATTCGTTCCCCTGGAGAACTGGAATTTTCTATTTTCCACTCCATTCCCATCGTCTCTGTAATACTGGGGTAGAACAAGTCTTTTCTCCCAAAGGTAGAGAAACAGTTTCACAATAAAACATGCAACACACAAACGTTAAATTAATGTCCAATTCTTTAGCTCAGATTTGGGTATAGGTCGGATGGTCTTGCTCTAGACTGCTGATGGATAAAAATTCTGCCTTTTTACCTGGCCACACAGATACAGATACAGATACAAATACAGATACAGATACAGATACAGATACAGATACAGATACAGATACAGATACAGAGGTTTTTAAATACCTCAGTTATATGGAAATTACCTTGCAAGGAGCATTCCAAGTACTTCTCCATAGTATCCCCAGTGATCTCAGCACTGAGGATTGTAGAGGAGGGCTGAAGGCTCTTCAAGGAATTCACATAAGCCACCACTCTCTTTCCAAGAAAAGTTACCACACAGTGTCACTCTGAAAATTCTGTGTTTAGTCTTGAAGTTTATTAGCTGTTTGTCTTCAAACAAGACCTGGCTTATTAACAAGGCTTTGGAAGCTTTTTAGATATTCTTAAAAAGTGATTCATTTAAACAAAGTTTAAAAGTTAGGGATCTAACTCAAACTGGGAAATGCAAGGTCTGTTTAAGCAGGGGCAGGAACCTTTAGTAGTTTTTTTCCCTTTCTGAAAGAGATTTTTTTTTTTTTTTCAGAAATACATTTGGGTGAGTGAACTCCCATCTTTAACAAAGTAAATTTTCCTCTTGAATGTTGAAAAAACTTAAAGTGAATATATTCTAAGTACTCTCCAGGTATATTTGAACTTTCTATTATATTCTAAAGGTGAATAATCAAGTGTTCATGAAGTATAACATACTTGATATAGCATTATTTCTTTTTGAATGGATACTTACCACTACCAAGACCTTTGCCTTGTGTAGTGAAAACATGTATTTGATTATAATTACCATCTTGCTGTGAATAACTATTTCATCCACTCAAATATGTAATTAGAATATTCATAGTTGATCAGACATTTGGTAAGTAGCACTGGTTAATTTCATATTCTTTAGGACAAAATCCCATAAATCAGACAAAAAGAATAAATTTAACTAAGTTGTATGCAAAATAGTTTAATCTCATAAAAATGTCAAAGTTTAAATATAAGGCAGTATAGTCGTAACACATAATCTTGATATTTTTCATCATTTTTTACAATGTCAGTGTCAAAAAATTACTCAAAGCCATTTTTTTTGCCTGAGGGATAGCAATAAATATAAATAGATCCAGACAAAATATTTATTGCCTTTTTATTGTATGTAATGAGTTATTTAGAACAAAAGTAAAATATGTAGGCTAAACAGACATAACTGGAACTGTCAGAAGGTAGGTCCAGAAATTAATAATACAATTGTGTTTCATAAACAATTTCTAACATATAGTCTACCTTTGTGTTGTGGTTTAGGTCAGGACAAACTAAACACACATTAACTGCTATCAAATATTTGGGCCTACGTGAAAGAGTTCAGGTATTTATTTCTGCTATGATAATGATTAGATGCAAAAAACACAGCAAAGTTACAGAAGAGTGACTTATCTCTGCTTCCTCTTTTCTTGCTGATCGAAGCGGTGAATATCTGAGGCCAGGAGAAACAGGCAGTAGAATATGAGAACATCAAGCAGCTCCACCTATGAGAACTTGGTCTTGGAACTCTTGGAGGTCCATCACACTCGGGTGTTCACAAAGGTTGTCTCATGAGGCTCTCGTTTAGACTGGGACTGGTGAGTTTTATGAGGCAGAGAGCATCTTCCAAATATGTTCATATCTTCCAGATATGTTGGTGTTTGCTAGTTGGTAGACCACTCTGAGTTGCTGCTCAGTGACTGGTTTCAGCAAGTTGCTAGGCAAATATTCTTGTATAATTTGTTTCTTTAACATATAGCAATTAATTTGCCCCCACCCACCATCTACTTTTGCTTTATGCAACAGAAGTTACATTTTCCCTCTCTTTTCTACCTACTATTGTTTGTAGCTATGCAACTTTATACTTGTTTTTATGATATTCTGCAGCTGTGTTTCTTACACACCTCTATAGAGAGGTTACGAGAGAGATTTAGAACTCTGAAGATTTCCAAAAAGTGATTTTATCCACCTGAATTAGTATTCTAGCTGTAAGTAGGTTAAACACACCCAGAACTGTTTTCTGGCACTAAGGCCAACAGTCCATATCTACATAATTGACCTGTCTTCATCTCAACAACAATTTGGCAATACAAACTGAATATGGAAGATGATACTGATCCATAGCAACTCCTAACTTCTTCCCAAGAAAAGTCATGGAGACTCTTAGTTATTCCAGTCCAAAAACAATGCTAGTATTTGTTCCATTTTTTCCTAAAGTATAGGTGACTGAAATACATTTCCTAGAAAAGTTGGGCTGCTTTGTTAATGTACTAATATAGCAGGTTTGAGCCAGAAACAATAGGCTTATATTTGTTTGTTTGCTTGCTTGAGAGAAGTCAATGACCACAGTCCAGTTATCTGGATGGATGGCATGTATAGTAAGATGTGCAAGCTTGTTCTGTGGAGCATATATGGAGGGCAAAAGCAGAAAGGATATTTTTCTTCAAATAAAAGGAAACCTGCGTTTGGGACTGGTCTTCTAAAAGCAGACTCTGTAACTGCTTTCACTTCGTTATCTTATCTCCTTCACAGTACCAGCATTATGTCATCATGTTGCAGTATCCCAAAGGAATCCAGAATTCCAGAAGTCTGTTCTGAAAGCACAGGCTGAGATAAAAGTAATCTCTCTCTGTCTCTGAGCAGTAGTGTTGCTCCTAATACGCAGAGGACAGTGACAAATGTCAGCCTATGAAAGCTCATATCTTAAGTGGCAGCAGACACATAAAACTGAAGGGGCTACTTAACTCTCTGCTTTGGGCTACTTTAAACTTGAAACTGAGATGTGATTAAGATTTGGAAATTAGTTCTTAATTCCCTATGTAGCTAATAGAGTTCAAGAGAATTACCAGCAGAAGTGTCATCAAAATACTACAACTGGATGATTAAAATTAGATGGTATGAACCTTATAATCAATGTAAAGACTGACTCTACTTGTATTGTTGTCTTAAACATCATCTGAGTGCTGTGGCTGAGTGCTGTGGCTTCTGATTAACAGATAGGCTGACTGTGCTGCTGCTGCTATTGAAGTTCCAACCCAGTTCTGGCAAGGATAATGAGCAGTGACCCTCAAGACCTCAATCCCAATTCCAGAAACTTTCTGAAGGAGCTTCTGCCCCGGCCCTGATTCGAGGACTTGCTCTTTAAATACAGCCTGCCTAGAAGGCATGGGGTGAATGCCCACCACCTCATGGAACTCGCCTGAAGATGTGCCATGGAAGACCATGTTTTCCAGAAAAACTACTGTGCCAATGAAGTTGTGACTATTTTCCTCTTCTCCCTGCTACTCTTTCATTTTTTCTCTATCTCTCTGACTTTTCCTTACATCTCTTCGAGTTGAGTTGTAGCTTTGTTAGCTGCCTTGATTGTGTTCACAGTATCACATTATAATCCAAACAGATTAGCATCTGTTTTTTGCAACTTTGAGAAGTTGTTGCTTGGAGTGCTCCCGAGGATCTGGTTTGGTATTTTAGCTGTGCCCAAAACAAACACTGCTTTTGAACTTACCCTGGGAGATTTATCAGTCTCCAAATTGCTGTGCAGATACCAAAAGACCCTACCTCTTTGACTGTGCCGGTCAGGGGGCGGCACAAACACTGCTGGTGTCAGAGGCAGGACCTAACAATCTCCAACAGAAGTCAGCAAAAGTCAGTAACTTCTAGACTCAGTGTGTGTTGTGGTGGTGGATTGTTCCAGGGAATTTTTCTTTCTCTTGCCAACAAAGGGGATCCAAGTGGGATGCAAGGGGGTGGGGGGAGGACGTTTCTGGGGAAACCAGGGCAGAGATTGTGTCCCATTTTGCCCTGACATCCATCTTTCTTCCTCTGGTTCTTGCTCTCTCGGTGATGCGAGGCAGAAGAATAGCGGCAGCGGCAGCTGCTGCGTGTGTGCGTTTTGTAGTCTCTGAAGGAAAGATCACTCTGAAGGAAAGATCACAACTCCTGCAGGACCCACACTAGGTTCCATCTCCCCTTTACTTCCCCTTCCCCTGGCCGGAGATGCCTGGTGTGGCACAGCATGAACCCATAAGCGCTGGCGGGCATGGCAGCTCTGCAATCATTGGTGCTTTTAGAGACCTGCATTGCAAGATTTTGGGTACAGGACTCAATCCATTTTGAGGTTTTAATTATGATTGGCGTTAATTCTGTTCTGTACATACATATATTTGTAGCTGAGAAGTCTTATCTTTACTACACATTTTTTTTTCCTTTGATTAAAGATATTTAATGTTTGATAACATACCTTAGTTTTCATCTGAACTAAATGTGAAAGGGGAAAGATTTTCTATTAAATACGTCAGTCTAATCATGAAATATATGCTTTTCCTTACAAAAGGGACACTATTGATCAACAGTGCAAAAGGAGTGAGTAACAGAGATGTGAATAATGAGAAGAGGTCTTAATTCTCACTGAAAATATCCATGTCTGTTGCATGAATATATTCGATGGAAGCCTTAAAATAAATTGGAGTGACAGTAAAACAGGTGATTTTTCATTTCGTAGTGCTGGCCAATGTCCCACAATGTTTGCACCTTTGCTTTTACTGAAAAAGGAAATCAGGGGGAAACACATGATATCTTAGCACAATTATATAGAACTAAACTATAATTAAAATTAAAGTAGGGGGGTTTAACTGAAATACAGGGGATTTCTGGGTCCTTATCCTCTCCTGGAATGGGAGTGTAGGATGAGAAAAGCGAATACTTCTGCTCTCATTTTAGGTTGGTCGCTTAGAAGTTTTAGGAAGATACTGATTTTATCCTGAAAAAGACTATAAAACTACAGTAAAATATGATCACATCCATTTGCAGCACAGAGAGGCTCTTTGGGAGGAATTATCATCCAATATGTTTTCACTTGGTGTGGTGAGTGATTTGAATATACATTTGTTGTGGGTTTGGATATTTTTCAAGGAATTTTTCTTCCTCTTGCCAACAAAGGGGACCCAAGTGGAACGCAAAGAGATGNTCTGTATATACATATATTTGTAGCTAAGAGCTGTTATCTTTTCTATACAATTTTTTTTTCTGATTAAAGATCTTTAATATCTGATAACACATCTTAGTTTTCATCTAAACTAAGACAATGTTTCAGAATTAGTCTTGTAACTCAGAAATAAATAGATGAACAGTACCTGGAGCTCCCCAAAATATTTTTTATGATTGTGTTCATATCAGAAAAACCTATGATGAAGGAAGGAGACTTCTATAAGGGACAGAAGACTGCTGAATCACCTGGGACTTATGAAGAAATTAAATAAGAATTTGGGGGGGTTAATAGTTTTTTTCAGATATCAAGAAATTACTTTATGAAGTACAACTACTAGAACTGTTATTTTTTTAATAAAGGGGTTTTTTTCTAAATATACTCAACCCACAGTGAAAATGAGAGAAAACAAACCACATTTTGATTGTGTTCTAAGTTTAAAAATTTCCACAAAATACTTCTTACGGGTGTCGCTGAAATACTGCTTCTAAGAATATTACTTCAGCTCAAGCCCATCTATGGTACAATGATCTTATAGAAAGGAGTTTCTAAAATATTGAATGTTAAATGGCCACTTAACAAAGTTGAAGAATATTTTCTTAATACAATTTCATTGTATATTGCAGTATAGGACAGCATCTCTGGGACAGTTTACACAGTCTGTAACTGGCAAAAACAGATGTTAACATAGAAATGTGAGTAAAAATGGAGTGTGAATGAAGAAGTCAAAACTGTCTGGAAGGTGTCAGCCCAAAGCCAAGCTTTTGCATGTGAAAAAGTACGATTATTCATCAACTGGATTAAATAGTAACCAGTGAATTACCAGGACAATTTTCAAATAAAGAAGGAGGCAACTGGAAAAGGAACAAGAGGTCAGAGACCTTGCAAAGGAAATAGTAGCAGTCAGACTTGGCTTGACATTACTGGAAATCACCCTGCAGTGCCTTGTCAATTCAGGGCAGAGCAGTCATGAGTTGGCCTGAGCAGATGCACTCTGGTGCATGGGGTGGCACAGTGATGTGCAATAGACGAAGTGACAGTACAGGGACTACAACTCAGTTGTGTAACCATGAGCCTATGGGGTGCTTTCTCAGCAGGGTATGCATTGGCAAGGTGTTGGGAGTAGCAGAGTTACACTCAAAGAGCACCCTCATCCCCCACAGAAGTGACTCTTAAAGGTCATCTAGTCCAACCTTCCTGCCATGGATAGGGATACCTTCCATCTGATCAGGTTACTCAAAGCCCCATCCGATCTGACCTTGAACAATTCCAGGGGTGGGAGGTTATTTTCTCTGTTCAATCCATTCCAATGTCTCATCACTCTTGTCGTATAAAATTTGTTTCCAATTTAAACCTTACTTCTTTCAGTTTAAAACCATGATTTCTTGTCCTGTCATCATAGCCCTTGATATAAAGCCTTTTTCTACCTTTCTTCTAAGCCCTTTTTCAGGTCTCCCTGGACTTGAGTCTTCTCCAGGCTGAACAACCACAACTCTGTTGTTTCACTCAATTAAGATTTGGCAGTAATTTAGAATGTATTGATAATTTAAGGTAGATCAACTGGTTGGATTTTTAGCAGCACTTAATCATAATTCAATTTAATATTTAACAAGGTGATTTTATGGAATCTATTATAATCAAAGCAGTGACTTAATCATAGATTGGAAAATTACAAGATTCATTCTTATTTACTGAATGGTATCTTAACCATAAAGCACATATACAATTACAAATATATAACGATATTGATTTTCACAGAGATATATTATTATTTAAGCATATTTAAGCATATTTAAGCATTACACAGATATATGTGTTTGTTTAAGTTGATAGATAGATAGATAGATAGATAGATAGATAGATAGATAGATAGATAGATAGATAGATAGAAAGACAGGCTAGCTTATAGTTAAAATTTCCCTCTTCTCTGTTATACTGACAATACTCAAAATGCATTAACATTCCTCAATGAGTGATAATTGAGTCTTGAGAAGTCAGTGTCACCCTGGCTCAAAAGGACATTCCATAGAATCATTACTTATAAGATCTGAGATAATTGAGTTTTGTCAGGTACTTTTCAAATCTGACCACAATTTGGATAATGTAATTCTGGCACCTTCCACCGGTTGTATGAGTCCAGAAATTAACAGATTGTATGGTTCTGATAACACCCCACTTGGGCAATGATCCAGTTAACAGGCATATTAAGCCATCAAGAGGTGGATGATGTTCAGTGTCTTTCCAAGCAATAGTAGAGTGTTTTCTCTTGCACAGCGGTCCAGTTGCAGGGAGGCAGTGCCTTAATGTTTTCGCCCACTGCATTTTTACAAAGGACAAGGACATAATGAGAATTTCCTGCCACAATATGCCTAGTCAAGAGGTGACTGACCATCAGTCCCTTTCTCAGGCAGTCCTTCACCAAGCACAGCAGTTTTGTTTACACTGAGGGAGGGCCTCAACACTATATCTCACTGCATTTTCTCAATGGGAATTCTTTCCCCTAAACAGCCTGACTTACTCTGGGTTGATAAGAAGAGTACCTCTAGTAAAGAGCAGGGGCTGTCACTCCAAGTGGGTCAGGAGTTATACTGAGTGATCCAAGGATTGCACCTGTGACCCAGGGGGAGATCACATCACCACATTATCTCAGCCTTTCCTCATAACAGAGATGTTCCAGCCCTTTGATCATTTTTGTGGCCCTCCTCTGAACCTACTCTTAACAGATCTATGTCTTTCTTGTGCTAGGGAACCCAAACCCAGGATGCAGTACTCCAGGTGAGGTGTCACAAGAGCAGAGTAGCAGAGGGAGAAACACCTCACTGAACCTGCCAGCCAGGCTTCTTATGATGCTTAGGATTTGGTTGGCTTTCTGGGTTGCAAGTACACATTGCTGGCTAATGGGCAATAGTTCATCTGCCAGTAACCCCAAGTCCTTCTCCTAAGGGCTACATCAATCAATCTATCCTCCAGTCTGTACCAGGATCACCCTGGCCCATGTATAGGACCTTGTACTTAGCTTTGTTGAATATCTTGAAGTTCGTATGGGCCCACTCCTCAAGGTTTTCAAGATTCTTTTGGGTCAAATTTAGCACTTAAGTTTATGTCATTAAAAACTGAATTGCAAAATAGTTGGCATCTGGATTGCCACCAAATACTCAAGTATTACAAACTTATGATATTACAACACATATATCCTCTAATTGCGTTAAGATTGTCATTTCTCCTCTGAAAGTGTAAAGGGAGTGAATTTGACTGAAAGTGAAATGCAGGTTTCTTCTTCATTTGCTGAGCAAGCCTGATCTGATGACCCCTGTCACTCTAAATCCTAAAGTACACTGTTAAAGTATGCTGTTAGAAGCAAGCAAGCCAGTAACCTGGCAAAATAAAAAACACAGAAGATGACATGATGAAAAATGTTGATGCTAGCAATGAAAACAGTGTATATACAGAGTTTTCATAGACATTGCCTAATAACTAAGGAAACATCTGATTCAGTTGCTAAGATTTTGAACATCTGATTTTAAAGAAAATATCTTTTATTTTATTTTTCTGATATACTACTTAATATCAATACCTATTAATGTTCTGTGGTTTAAAACTATTATGTTTTTATGACATTCTGTTCTCTGGACATAAAAAACGTATTTACAATTAATAACACAAATCTGAACATAAGTATTTGACATTGGGTCGTATGTACTTCAACTGGATCTGTTATTTTTCTTTATGGTCATTACTACAGTAAAAATAAAATAAATCCAAATGTCACCAGCAGTGACAGCTCTTTTGTAGTTTAAAATATTGCAATGTTAAAATATATTACCTTCAAATACATTTAAATACATCAAATACCATTGGGTTATTTTCTGCTAAGGTATTCTGTTATCTTCATTTGAGAGACTTCTCAAAATATTGAGAATACTGAATTAAAATGAGCTGAGTGCATTCTGCATGTCACATCTCTACAAATACAAAAATAACTAATTATTTGTTTGAGAGAATTAATTGTGCTTGACAGGAAAAACAGATAATGATACATTTTGATTCCAAATTCATCTAGGAAATGAGGCTAATATTACTTCCTTAGTAACAAAACAAACAAACAAAAACGTTTAATATGTTTGGCTTAGGGTTTATCACCAGTGAGCTTAGACTAAGAAAATTTGTACACTTGAAAACCTGAAGAATAAGTGTAAATTTTCTTGACATATGATCCTATTAAACACTGAAAATATAAAAGCTATGGTAGCAATTGAACACATTATTTTCACAGGAAAATTTAGTTTTCTAGATTATATTTCTGCAAGATTTATTCTATATTTGATTACTATAAATGAAAAATGAATGCACAATGGAAGTGGTAACATTTGTATTTACTGCATTGTGCATTAATCCAATGAAAGTGTTTTGTCACAAAATTACATTTGCACTCCTATGAGAGTCTGTATCTGTTGCAGGAAATACACTACTGACTCCAAAACATTTTTTCTTAAATTTATAGCCCTTTTAGCCTATTAAAATACTTACAAATATTGTTGTACTAGCTAAACACTCAGCTCCTCTCTGTGGCTTGCAGTAGCTGTTCCTGTCTAGCTTATCATCACTGCTAACTCATTGGCTTAATTAGGCAGATGCAGAGAACAGTGTCTGTAGAAAGCCTTAAGGTCTGACTGAATCCTACGCACTGCAGGATCTGGGGGAATTTTCCTTCCTGTTCTGCTACCATGCACAAATATGCAAACACATACACCTTCTTCAGACACAGTCAACTGCCCCACGGATTAGCAAATAGTATTAATTTTACTGCCAGCACACTACACCGAACACCGCTGACTGGAATGGGAACAACAGAAATAGCCGAATCCTGCTCTTACTTGCTACCTGGTCAAAGTCTGCTAGCAAAATGGGCTGTGATCAACGGTATGAGGTTCAACAAGACCAGGTACTGAGTTTTGCACTTGGAACACAACTCCCTGCAATGCTACAGGGCTTCAGGTACAATGGCTAGAAAGCTGCCTGGCAGAGAAGGATCTGGGGGTGTTGTTTGACAGCTGGCTGAACATGAGCCAGCAGTGTGCCCAGGTGTTGAAGAGGGCCAATGGCTTCACAGTATCACAGTATCATAAGGTTGGAAAAGACCTTTGAGATCATCGAGTCCAACCCATGACCTACACTTACTCCTACTTGTCAACTACACCATGTCACTAAGAGCCTCATCCAATCTTTCCTTAAACACCTCCAGGGACGGTGACTCCACCACCTCCCCAGGCACCGCCTTCTTGTCCTGTGTCAGGAACAACGTGGCCAGCAGGAGCAGGGAGGTGACTGAAGTGCTGGAGCGTGTGCAGAGAAGGGCATGAGGCTGATGAGGGGGCTGGAGAACAAGCCTTATAAGAGGGGCCTGAGGGAACTAGGGTTGTTCAGCCTGAAGAAAAGGAGGCTGAGGACAGACCTTATCACTGTCTACAACTGCCTCAAAGGAGATTGTAGCAAAGTGGCTGTTGGTGGCTTTTTCAATGTGGCATGTGATAGGATGAGAGGAAGGTCTTTTCCAACTAAACTATTCTATTATTCTGTGACCCCCCAAGATGTATACGTAAGCATGGGTCCCACTAGTGTCTGGCTAGGACCTCTGGTCTTTCCCTTCAGCATTTACCCCTCAGACCTGCGATCTCTGTATCACACAGCGATGATCTCTCTGACAACTCAGACACCTCAGCTTCATAAGAATTTGTCCTCTTTTGTACATCTATGCCAGCAAACATATGGCATCAATTCATACTTCTGGTGAAGCAAGGAGACAGTTGCTCATTTATTAACATTAGAGACAGTCCAAATTCAAACACAGAAAACAATCATTTAATCTCAGAAATGTTCCTCAAATTATCCCCAATTCTGATAATTTTCTACTGTCTATCACCATCCTATAAGACATCCAGCTCTGTAAATACAGCCAGGCCTATAAGTGGCTGGAGGCATCTAGCTGTGCATACAAATATCTCACTAGAAATCCATTTGCCCATGCTATTTGCTCTTCTGACTTGGTTATCATACATTGTTATATTCTTTTCCCTCCCCTTTCCATATCAGTTGCTGCTTGTTATAATCAGCTATCTCACTGGTAAAATGGGTAGCAGAAGAGGTTAAGTGCAGACTTGAGTTCCTTCTCTGTCTGCCTGCACTGAAGACGCGGTGGGAAAATTGCAGTAAGGTTGACTGCACAGATAATGTCCATTTGCACCTTGGTTTTTTATATGTTGCTTTTCAGTGGGCTTGCAGAAGAAGAAGGGGGTTTTGTTGTTGTTGTTGGGTTTTTTTCTCACTGTTCTGCACTGAAGTCAAAATAACAGATCCCTGCTAAGGATTTAGCTGTTTCTAGCTCCTTCCAAAAAAAAGGGAGAGCACTTCTTAAGATACATTGTCAAAATTTCCATGTTTTGCATCCTCTCCAGTAGCAGCTGAAGTGTATTAAAGCCAGATACTTAAAAAAGAAGCAATACCTAAATCTTGGCTGTACCTCAGGGGATCTGTATTTCCGATGGAGAAATACTGTATTCTAAAATTTCAGTTCAAGATATTTGAATAGACTTGATGTTTTCCAGAGATCATTCTTCCCATCATAAATAGCCGAGATCATATTACTTTAGGTACAGTGAGGTCCCACAGGAATAAAATGCAATCAAAGATTACTTTTCTAGCTTTTATAGTTCCTTTCTGTGGCAAACAAGGAGTAGATGTCAACTGAATATTTGATTTGCCTAAGGCAAGCTTCTGAACACAGCTCCTCTCTTTTTGCAGCTTATATTGTCTTCTGTTTGGATTTAATAACTCTTCAAAATAAGCCTACATTCCTTTCTCTAGCGTAACTGTCAGATTTTATAGTGATCCCCTCTGAAAAGATGCTTTTCAACAAAACGATACATTTTGATTTCTGCAACTGTATGTGTTCTTGGGAGAAATAATAATGATATGCTTCAAAGAAAAAGAGTTAATTCCAACATAGAAATAATTTATTTTGCATTCAGTCTGTTAACATTTACACTCTAACAACTCTAAGATGATAGATCACAATCTTCATTATTAATTATCATGTCATGATGTGCTCTAAAATTTTTATCTTTGGTACCAAGTACTAGAAAATTCTGTCAGTTTATTTTTGTCTGTCTAGACTTTATTATTCTTTGCACCAAAATTTAAGCCAAATATTTAAAATATTGACAGGACATAGACAGCCCAATGAGCATGAACCAGCAGTGTGCCCAGATGACCAACAAGGCCAACAGCATCTTGACTTGTATCAGAAATGGTGTGGCTAGCAATACTAGGGAAGTGGTTGTGACCTTTTACTTGGCACTGGTGGGGACACATCTCAAATCCTATGTTCAGTTTCTGGTCCCTCATTATATGAAAAACATTGAGTTCATTGAGTATGTCCAGAGGAGGGCAATGAAGCTGGTAAAGAGTGTGGAGAACAAGTCTTAAGAGGAGCAACTGAGGGAACCAGGATAGTTTAACCTGGAGAAGAATAGGCTGAGGGGAGACCTAATTGCCCTCTACAACTACTTGAAAGGAGGCTGTAGGGAGGCGGACGTTGGTCTCTTCTCTCAAGTGACTAATGACAAGTTGAGAGGAAATGTCCTCAATCTGCATCAGGAGAGGTTTAGACTGAGTGTTAGGAAAAATTTCTTTACTGAAAGCATTTCTTTACTGAAGCATTGGATCTTGGAGGCCTTTTCCAACCATAACAATTCTATGATTTTATGATTATATGATAATCAATCTTCTGTGGAATGCAAGATATCTTTTAAGAGACTTAATCTTCAGCTACATTTCCAATGGAAGTTGAGCTAGGAATGAAGTTTTCATTAACCGATGCTGCTGAAAACCTTTAACATTGATCACAATGGATTATTTTGCTTTGTTCTGGGGGATTTTTTTCCAGCTGAAGAGTCATGGGAAGACATTTGATTTTATAAAAGAACAAAAAACCCAAAAAATTATTTGAGAAATAAATGAATCTCTGGAGGAATGTCTTGTGTGAGGTTTTTCTTTGCATCACTAAAATCTACATTTATAGATACATACATACATATATGTATGTATATTTAGCCATTGGTATTTAAATTGAAATCTCTATCATCACAGAATTATGTCTCAATACAGAAATATTTGATTTATGTTATAAATGTAAGTGCTAAAAAATAAATTAATTCAGAACACATAATATCATAAAATGAAGATAAATTTCTGTCAAGTTTGTATTGATCTAAAAAGCAACACGAATCAACTTGTAGGGATTCAGAAGTATTCAATTCACTAATATTACACCAAATCAACATATTTTACCCAAAATATGTTTCAGTATAATTGCTACATGCTGGACCATGCAATGTTTCATGTTCTAATTTCTTTTTAAAAGATTTCCTATTTTCAGTTCATACACTGTCCAACTTTGTGAACTTCTTTACATTACTTATGTATCAATAGTGAGAATTAGCAATTACAGTTTAAAACAGCAGTATAAGAAGAAGTCCTACACGTGGGGAGGAACAACACCAGGCACAAGTATATGACTGGGGTCAGCTAGGAGGGAAGTAGCTTGCCAAAAAAAGCACTGGGGATCCTATCTTGGTGAACAAAGAGTTAAACATATGCTAGTGATGTACCTCTGCTGCAAAGAAAGCTAACTCTGTTCTAGGCTTCTTTAAACAAAGTATCGTCAGCAGGTTGAGACGGGTGATCCTTCTCCATCTACTCAGCACGGGTGAGGCCATGGGTGCTTGGCCCAGAGAGGAGAAGGTTCAGGGAGGACCTCATCAGTATATACAAATACCTGAAGGAAGACTGCTAAGTGGACCAGAGGCAATCGGCACAAACTGAAACACAGGATTTGCTCACTGAACATCAGGGAACACTTTTCTTATTCTGAGGACTGGCACAGATTTGCCTAGGGATGTTGTGGAGTCTCCTCTTTGAATATATTCAAAAGCCATTTGGACATAGTCCTGGGCAACAGGTGGCCCTGCATGAGTGGAGGGGGCAGATCTGATGACCTCCAGAGGTCCCTTCCAAACTCAGCTATTCTGTGACTCTGTGATTCTATGACATCTTTCCTCTATTGTATATCTTCCTTTTTAAATTTAAATATTATTTTTTGATTCAAGACTAAAGATTCTGTCAGGCAGATAACATTCAACATCTTTGACTCACCCTCTGCTTTTGGAGTAGTTTATTGTGAAATTCTGAAATGCAATGAAGACTAAGGCATAACTCATAACATGGGGACAGGAAGCAGCGGTACAGCTCAATAGCAACCTCAGACGGTGAAGGGAACATTACTGTTCCCTTCAGAAAGAGCTATGACATATGGTTGTGAAATTTAGTCTCTATTGGGAGGCACTGTGGAGATTTACCAAAATGCAAAAACCATCAGTCTCATGCAGAAGGGGGGCCTGGTGTGATTTATAGAAAATATACGAAGAGGAGTGACTGATGAACAAGGAATTTACAGGTCAGCAAAAAAGTGGTTGACATTTTCACAAATGGGAAATTTATTCAATTAATGATATTCTAATTGACTAGTTTTCAACTTGATAATTACAAATGTGAATAAAATCTTAGAAAACTTTTGTGAATAGAGAATTACAAATAAAGAATAGAATTTAGAATCATGCAAGACTTTGAGGATAGAGGGATGATAAAATCCACAATAACATGGTGTCCCATTTACCTTTAAAATATGTAGTTCAAAAATAAGTTGGTTGTTTTATCTTCAACTGAAAATTAACTTTTTTGTCATAACATAAGACAAATATTTCTATATATATATTCATAGAACTATGGTATAATTGTGGAAAAAATAAACACTATATATAAAGATCCGAATAATAAATGTATATACTTCGGTAAAATAAAAAATGTTGTTTTCTTTTTAAATTGCTCTGATTTTAACTGCACCTTTTGACCTCAGATTTTTAATCTCAAAAAAATTCTCAGAAACCTCAATGAAACTATTAAAAATAAAAATAAATTAATTTAGAATTAACATCCCTAGAATTAATTGACAATTATCACAGACTATATGACTGACTGCAGAAACAGAGACCTGCAACCTGTGAAGCAAGATGATTTTCCATCTAATTTCTAACATTATCCTAGTCTTGCTGTTGTCAATAACATTCAGGAGTCCTTTAAAAGGTACTGATACACCCCTGATAGTCCACATTCCCAAGTTTGTAAGCCACTGCACAGAAGTGTGAAATGAGATAGCATATCCTTTTACACAGCACTTTAATATAGGCTAGTAGAGTAAGTCCACAGCCTTTCTTCCTGCATGCATCACTGACTTTCCCTGAAAGACTGTTGATTTCTGCACAAGCAATGAAGAACAAAAAATATTGGAGCTTTAGAGTTTGCTGAACAATTTTAAAAAGGTGATTTATATGTGATTTCTGTGTGTCTGTATCTTTACAAATAGATAAATAAGATATACCTACAATTTTTATGGTTACCCTTTGCATTTTAAGAACAATAATATTAACATCTGATCTTACTACTATTTTGAAAAAGTAAGAACTCCATTATTAAATGAAGATAAATTCTGATCAAAAGTATATAGTCACGGAAATGAATTCCAACAATGACAAAAAGAGATCTGTAAATTTAAACACCAGGTTTTCAAGGCTAGGAAGAAATCTTAAAAGTACTAATATTTGTTTTCACAATTATTTTATAAAATTTGAAATATTTGAGAAAACAAAACCGTATTTTTGGAATATATGTGATAGCCTGCTTACATGCATTTCCAACTTACTGCAGATGCATAGGAGATATTTGAAACAGCCATGAACTATCCTGAGATATATACATGGTATAAATTTCAAGAAAAGAAAAAAAAAAAAAAAAGCAAGCTATGTTGTCTATCCAAATAAACTAAAGAAACAAAACATTAAAAAATATCAGGTTAATATTAAGGCAAGAAATAGGAACACTTTGGAAATAATCTTGAAATGGTTAGAAAATATTGGAAGCAATATAACGAAAAAGATTTGTTGTGGATTGTATACAAGGATGTAGAAGCACATTAAATGAACATTTAATTACTTTCTAGAATCAAGTGCTTAAAAGACATGAAATGCTAAAATTAATGTTAAATATGAAAGCCTATGAAACTTTTAATTCACTGGTTTAATAACCTTTGCTTGCGTAACTGACTACATGGTATAAATTTCAAGAAAAGAAATTCAGAACAGATGGGAGTAAGTGATACTTATTTAAAAATTAACAATTAATTATTTGTTTTTTAGCCTAATTGACTAATGTTTAACATAATTTCATAGAAATTGTTCCAATCTCAATTTCCCATGGCAATAGTTCATAAACTAAATTGAAAAATTTGTTTGTTTTTCCATGGCTTTTATAACCATATGGTTAGAAACTAGTAGCATATCTTAACAACACTCGTATTTGCTTTTCAAATAGCTTTATTCCTATTTTACAGAGTGGAAACTGAAATGTATCAAAATTACATTTGTGAGTTTCCACCCACTTTGGGTGAGATTTGATGTAAGTAGGATATAATTTTTTTCAGCATATTTGTAATTATTTAGTTGCAGATGCATCCAGTGCTGCGGTTTTAAACAGTTATATTCAGGAATGATCAGGATTCAGGCCTGAAATATTCCTTCAGAAAAGAAGGAAACCTATAATGGGAACAAGTGATTCATGAAAGTCTGGACTGACTTGATTCGTATGTGGGCAGAGGAAAAGAGTATTTAAATCCCTAAAGCAGCAAAATATTACTCATGACAATTCAACATACACAATCTCTAAGGGCAACCTGTTCCAATGTTTGACCATCCTTGCAGCAAAAAGGGTTTTTTCTTTTGTTTAAGTGGAACCTCTTATATTTCAGTGCATGCCCCTTGTGTTTTGTCCTGTCTTCGGACACCACTGAGAAGAGTTTAGCACTGTCTTTTTTAGTCTCTCCCATCAACTATTTATACCCGTTGACAAGATCCCCCTGAGCCTTCTCATCTCCAGGATAAGCAGCCGCATCTCTCTCAGACTCCCCTCATGACAAATGGTTCAGTATCCATTGATCTTAGTGTTCCATTGTTGAGCCTGGCCCAGTTTGTGCATGACTCCCTTGTACTGGGGAGCCCAGACTTGGATCCACCACTACCAGATGTGTCTTACCAGGATCAAGCCGCATAGAAACATCACCTCCTTCATCCGGCTGGTGATGCTCTTCCATCAGCTCAGGATGATCTCACGATACAATGACTATTTTCAGTCTTTTGGGATTTCAGTATTTGTGAAGACCTGATTTATACTGGAGAAAATTTGAAGTTTTACAGCCTCAATGTTTTTTCTTTTAGTGTATTACTCTCAAAGTAACTCCTTCAAACTGACATGAGGCATGGGCGTAGGTGTGTTCCTCTGTGATCTGAGATTTCTATTCCAGTTGCTATGTCTGAAAGCTTTGATGCACCATCTATTGGGGAATCCTAATCAAACTGTAGTCTGGAATACTGACTGCTTTTTTGTGTTTGTTAAATATAAGTTCAAATAACTTTAATAATGACAGAAAAGTGATAATTTCAGAAATGTAGATAATTAAGAAAATTCTTACCAAATTAACCTTGTAAATATTTTCAAGACTCTTCAGAAAGATTGTTTAATACTTACAGTAATGCGAAAAAGAGGAAAAAAAAAATCTAAAACTCAGCAAAACATGTTTTTCTTAATAAATATCAGTCACAAAATTATAGAAAACTAAAATGAGAAAATTGAATGTAAGCATTTACCTACAATTTAATTTGTAAATATGCATCAATGGTCCATTTGCAGCATAACTCAAAGATAAGGCATTATAGAATCATGAAATCATGTATTCATAGAATTGATTGGGTTGGAAGAGACTTTTAAAGGTCATCTAGTCTGTCCTCCTGCAGTAAGCAGGGGTATCTTCAACTAGATCAGATTGCTCAAAGCCCCATCTTTGTCTTTATTGCAGATTCACTGCAGTAAACCACACAGACCTTTCAATAGATATTGATTTGTTTCCTCAGCAACAGAATATGGTGAAATAGAAAGAGATCCATGAAAGGAGCAGATGTATTGACACTGTGCAGGTTATCTTACACCATCAACAGAAATCGAACTATGGATTACAAATTAAGACAATTTTACCCTCCTGATGAACCAAGAAAAGTGGGGATCATTTGTTTGATAGTCTTGTCCATCCCCATGACAGGACAGACTATCTAGTTTATTTTTGTCATGTTCACTAACAGTAGCTAAGTTTTTCTATCACAACTTTATTAATCTAAATCAGGTCTCACTATTAAAGGAGGGGGAAATACTGAATCATAAGCCATATCTGACACAAACCTGCATCGTCAGTGTAAATTATCAGTCTACAAGAGTACCTGCTATAGACTAACAATTGCCCACAAGAGTGTAACTGTTTATCAGACCTGAAATGCTCAGTACCAGTTATAGCCTTGTGTTGTGGGTTAAGTCCAGTGGACAGCTAGGTACCACATTGCCACTTTTTCACTTCACTCTCAGTTCCCTGTGGAGCAGGGGAAGAGGAAAGTACAAAGTAAGAATAAAAGCAAGAAATATTGGGGTCAAGATAAAACAAAACAAAAAACCCCTGAATTTTTAACATGTGAAGGATAAGTGGAAAAGAGAAAAGAGAACGAAACAAATAATGCAAAGGCAGTAGCTCACCACATCCCACAGGTATATCGATATCTAGTCAGCTCCTGAGCAAAAGATAACTAATCCTCTTAAAATCTTTCCCCTTTTATTGCTCAGCATGTCATTATATGGTATGAAATATCTCCTTTGATTTGCCCAGTTCTGTCATCTCCCAGCCTACTGCAGATCTCCCAGTCTATTGGCTGAGGTGGCAGAGTGAGAAACAGAGAACTACTTGGCGCTATGCAAACACTTTGGCAAAAACCAGCAAAATCTAAAACATAGAGCTATATAAGCCACTATGAAGAAAACAAACTCTGCTCTAGTGCAGCCCAGTATGCCTTTTTACAACTGTACAATGTATCCCTGATAGTTTTTCCTCTCTTTTCTGCAAATGTTTTCTCCGCAAATGTGTATGAGGAAAGGAAAAAGAAGGAATTATATTATTCTTGGAGAAATGTAGAAGTGAGTAAGGCTCACAAACAAAATTATATTCTTCACAGTGAAGTGAAAGCATGTCCATAAGTATAAAAGAATGAATTTTGGTTCAAAGAATAAAAACATGAAAACACACATAAAGCAGTATTAAAAAGGCTTACAAAAATTAGATGATGAATTAAAAAAACAAAAGAGATCCAGCAGTATGTTTGTTCTGAAAGGAGATGAAGTTAAGAGATAGCACTTTAAAAAAAAACCCAAAAAGCAACAATCTTATCATTTCATGATCTAATGGTGTTTACTCAGGACACTCAGAATTTTGGAAGATTCTGGAAGCAGAAGTTTGTGTTCTCATATTGACTGGGTCTGTTTAATGCGTTATTGACTAAGACCATTTCTTCTTGTGGTGTTGTAAAGTGGATGGTAATCTTCACCCAAGGATTTATTATTTAGAACTGCTGATATAAAGTCAGTGCTTTTCATTAGGAAACATCAGGTAAGTGTTGATGTTTTAAGGATCATCTCAATTTACGTTAGTTTGAATCACTTCTGCCACTAAAACCAGAAAATATTGAAATGGTACTTTAAATGTAATACTACAGACATATGCAGAAGGCAAAAATCATATAACAATCTAATCAGTGAACACTGCAAGGCATTTTGCTGACCAACTCTGTTATTTGTAAGATTTAATATCTAGCAATTTTATCAGTGTATTAGACTCATTGGACAACTGGGGGGTTTTGGGTTTTTTTGTTTTTTTCAAGCTTGGCTTGCTATTGAAGTAACAATAAAGTTTATGAAAAGCTGCAGTATGGCCTCTCCAATGACACAATGGTGTGGTTGCACAAGAAATGTGTGGGATTAGAGCTGAATAGATAAAATAAACCTCAAGTTCATCCCAATTAAATTAAGTACTTAAATTATACAACCAAGCCTCTTACTTAGTGCTTCCACAAATTTCATTGCAATTCAGAGCAAGACATAAATGAGAAAATCTTCCATTATGCAACGTGAGTGAAGTCAAAGTGAAGTTAATTGGAGACAGATGCATCTTTCAAGTTCTGTACTGTGATTCCAATTCATAAAACATGTAGGTACTATTTAATACAAGAAGATATACAAACTGATGGCATTTTTTTACTGAGATAAAGTACACATTAGCTACTTCCAATAAATTCAAAAGGTATCAATCAGATTTCTTAGTGCTGCTGCTATATACGCCTTTTTTGAGATGTCAGAACTATTGCAGTATCAATACAACAGATTATTTCTTCATTTGCTGTCCTCATTTTTTGTTGAGTTCCCTTAATAAAAGGATGAGAAGGTCATATGGATCTCCTGAGTGTCCATGGGAACATGCTGTGCTTCTACAGAAATTTTAGCATGCTTGGGGAAAAGGTATTTCTGGGAAATGTGGATATCTTGTCATAGAACAAAGGATTTGCCTATCATGCAATGACTGAAACATCAGTGAACAGTGAAGAGGAAGTGAGCAGACAGCTGTGCTTTGGAGAACAGCTCACAAACAGAAGACAGTTGCAAGGGAACCAAGTGGAACTGTGTATGGTTACCATCCATTGATGAAGCCACTGAGAGACTAATCCTAACCCCAATGCTAGTCTGGAAAAAATAGATTTGCCTTCCCACAACACAGAGAAAAGAGAATTGGTTTTCAGAATTTCTGTTCTTTTTGGCGGGGGGGTTTAGGAGGGTGGGTTGTGTGTGTGTAGGTGTTGTTTTGTTCTTTAGTTTAAAGGATTTTTGGTATTTTTGCAGAAGTTGTCTAAGGAAAAATCTAGACAGATCTGTTTCAAAGCTCCAGTTAAATAAAAGCTCCATTGGAATCAGTCAAGGCAGTGTCGCTGCTCTGGAAGGATTCAGAAAAAAAAAAGATTATTATTTCGCCCAGACAGAATTGGCTTACCTATAGATTGGCTAATCATCTAAAAGGAGCCTACCATGGATTTCTGAAATTCAGACTCACACAGAAAGAAAAAAAGCTAAATTTTATTTATCTGAGATTATAATCTCAATAAAAAATCACCTAGGTGAAATGTAAGAATCTAAGACTTGCTGTAAGGTCAGCTGAGATGTCCAAATTCTGCTGAAGAAGTAGAAAAGTCTGGATAACCTTTCATGAATTTACAGTCTGTTTTCCATAGACTAGAGATAAATGTTTGTTCAGTGCACTCCATGTGTCATTTTACTGCTAAAAGGCTAAAAGAAAAAGGCACCCAGAACAAAAGTTCATGAAGAAGTATTGTCAAATGTAGTAGCCAAATCCTCTGAAAGAGTATTAATCCATCCCTGAAGTCACATGTTCTTGTCAAAGTACAATTACGATGTTTAATCCTTCTTTTGTCTCCTCAGTGAATGTCACTGTCGGGGAAGTGTATGTCCAGCAATGTCAAAGTCACCAGAGTATTCTATGCAGGGAACATTTATCTTTGCTTTTCAGATGTTCAGTGAACTGCAGCAGCATTAAATCCACATTTATATGTAGGGCTATGCCCAAGATGATCAAGAACTCACAGGGACTGTATTCAATTTTTTCTCCTTATTAGAGAAGAATGCGCTTCTCTACAGAGATAAAGGGTTTAAAGGACAAAGGTAATAAAATGTAAAATTAAAAAAATTTATGTGGCAGCAAATGAAAGGAGATGAGGACAGAGCTGCAGGGAACTCTTCCACCGCAGTTGCATTGGTTTCACTATTTTTGACTTTCAATGTATGATCTATTTGTGAGCTATTCTATGGAATTCCTTCTGAGCACTTACTAAGCATAATTCATACAGAAGAGAGAGGGAAATATATAAAATAAACAACATCATGACTGAAGATCACGTGTTCATGTCGAGAATTATACTGCTTTAACTATTGCATTACTTGTTTCAATACAACTTGAATGAAATTTAGGCTCTGTTCAGTGTAATTGTCACAAATTGGTTTTCTCCAGGTTAAAGAGTTATAGTATTCCTATGACTTTCACAATTTTTTCATTTTTTTGTGTGTGCAATTTATGAATCACAGTATCACAGTATCATAAGGTTGGAAAAGACCTCTGAGATCATCGAGTCCAACCTATGACCCAACACCTACACCTACTCCTACTTGTCAACTACACCATGGCACTAAGAGCCTCATCCAGTCTCTCTTTAAATATCTCCAGGGACGGTGACTCCACCACCTCCCCAGGCAGCGCATTCCAATGGCCAATCACCCTCTCAGTAAAGAATTTCTTCCTAATGTCAATCCTAAACCTCCCCTGATGAAGCTTGAGACTGTGTCCTCTTGTTCTGTCATCGGTCACCTGAGAGAAGAGATCAACCACTGCCTGACTACAACCTCCCTTTAGGCAGTTGTAGAGAGTCTATTAATCTTCAGATATTATGCGGTATAGATTCAACAAATTAGCTCAGGCAGTTAGAGAAGAAAAACAAAAAAACCCCCAAAATTGTTTACAAGTTTTATTCTCCTTCTTTATTGTGAGTCTGGAGATTTTAGCATTCGCACAGCTGTTGCCAAGTTAATCAGATTACTGTATATTCTATGTATGTGAACCTAGAGGACTGAATGTGACATAAAAATATTGCCATTCATAAGCACCTGCTTAACAATATATTTTAGTTACCTAATATACCCTAGTTAAAAGGCTTTCAAGACGCTTCAAATTAATATAGAGCTATAAATACCTTTTTTTTTTTTTTCTTATAGTAGATGATAATTGATTGGTTTATTCACCAAAGAAAAGGCCAAGGAAGAAAATTCTTTGTTTAGATGAATGCTGGTATCATAGAATTAGAATCAATTATTATCCCAGATACGCAAAAGTTGGTGGTTGTGGATGGTCTCAGGATATCTTTCAAAGAATTGTGTTCAGTTATATTCATGACAAACATTGACAGAATTTGTATAGATGTTTATAATTTATGTAAGAAATAGACACCGTGCATGATTAAATATTTACAACCTTCCGTGTTAGGTCTTATGCATATAATGTTAGGAGACATGGCAAATTAATCAGGATAGTTTTATGGCCATACTCATGTGGTGTATGTTATTGCATGGTGTCTCTCAAAGTTAACATGAGGAGTCATGTGAGACTATGACAGGACACAAGCAGTCAGCAACTTGGAATGAATATCATCCAAATTCTTAATTCTATATGTTTATAAAGATTAGTTTTATACAAAACCATCATACACCTACAAAAATTGTATTTAAATGTTTTGTAGCCCTATACAATAAAAGTGAAACCTATCTCACCAAAAAATATACCTAGGAAGAAATATTTTTCAATTCTGAAATACTTGGCATGGTTGCGAATTATAGGCATGTTTTTTTCTCATATACCTTTGAATTGGTTTTATAAACAAATATTTCTATGGTCTGCATTCGAATCTTGAAAACAAATTACTTCTTATTTTCATGTTTGCACTTTGCTGTTAGACTGGGTTTCAGGAATATTAGCAAACCCCAAATAATTCCAGACCACTGTCTAAATTAACACTGGTTCTAAGCCTTTATTTTTTCACAGAGTTCCTCTAACCAATACTTCAAAGTCCTACTGAAGGCATAGCAAGGAGAGGCTCCTGTATTATGTTACCCAAGTTTTTAATGGTTTTGGTCTTGTGAGGCTCCATGGTATTAGAGCAGTGGGGATATTTCCTAAGACTGTTATAGGAACAGTAAAGAAGTTACATGTCTGCTTTTCACAGTATCACAGTATCGTAAGCTTGGAAAAGACCTTTGAGATCATTGAGTCCAACCTATGACTCAACACCTACACCTACTCCTACTTGTCAATAACACCATGGCACTAAGTGTCTCATCCAATCTCTCCTTCAACACCTCCAGGGATGGTGACTCAACCACCTCCCTGGGCAGTGCATTCCAATGGCCAATCACCCTCTCAGTGAAGAACTTCTTCCTAATGTCAATCCTAAAACTCCNTTCTCAAACTGAGAGGCCCAGAACTGGACACAGTACTCGAGATGTGGCCAGACCAGTGCCGAGTATAAGGGGATGATGACGTCCCTAGTCCTGCTGGTCACACTGTTCCTGATGCAGGCCAAGATACCATTGGCCTTCTTTGCCACTTGAGCGCACTGCTGGCTCATGTTGAGTTTCCTGTCCACCAGCACTCCCAAGTCCCTTTCTGCCTTCATGCAACAAATTTCTCATCTCTCTATTATGGAAGAGTAGCCATGCTTTAAATCCTCCCCTGCTGTCTTTCATCTTTATTCCCCAAGTGAAAGCTTAATCTGTGGTAATCCTTAATTTCCTTCCCCTTTCATCCCGATGTGATTAACTTTTGTTTCTAGCATGACTGTCTCTACTAATGCAGAGTTTCTGCATAAAGAAGTCTGACTTTTTCTATCTGTCTTACCACAAGAAAAAAGGATTATCGTGGAATCATAGAATGGTTTAGGTTGGAAGGGACCTTAAAGATTATCTAGTTCCAAAGTCTCTGCCGTGGGCAGGGACACCTTCCATTAGACCAGGTTGTTCAAAGCCCCATCCAACTTGGTCTTCAGCACCTCCAGGGACGGGGCATCCACAGCTTCTCTGTACAACCTGTTCCAGTGCCTCACCACCTTCACAGTAAATTTCTTCCTAATATTTAATCTAAATCTACCCTCTTTTATCTTAAAACAACTATTGCTCAGTGAAGAGCCCCTCCCCAGCTTTCCTGTAGTTCCCCTTTAAGTACTGAAAGGCTGATATAAGGTGTCCTCGGACCCTTCTCCAGGCTGAAAAACCCCAACTCTCTCAGCTTGTCGTCATATGGGAGATGCTCCAGCCCTCTGATCATCTTCACGCCTCTCCCTTGAACCCAGATATGGTTGGGCTCCAAGTGCACGTTGCTGGCTCGTGTTGAGCTTCTTATGCACCCATGTCCTGAAGTCCTTCTCTTCAAGACTTCTCTCGCTTTGATCTCTTGTCTAATAAAGAGATACAACACAATACCCCTGGTAGGGAAACGTGGTAATACTATGTTCTAGTTCTATTTTTAAGATATACATCTATTATTTTAAATACTCCATTTTCACCAAATAAACTTTGTTGTTATGGCAAAATTTTTCATCGGGAGTATTTGCCCTTCAAGTGAAGCATTTGAGCCATTCATTTATCACAAGACAAAGTAACAGCAAGGACAGAGAAATACTGGGTACAATTCATAAAAACATGAGTTTACAAATAATTGGACAGAAACTTCCAGTTGTCATTATCCTACTGTATGAACATTTCTGAAGACTAATTTTATGACAGTCTGTTTTCATTACTGTATATTACTCTGAATCCAGAAACTACTCTGACTCAAGAGATCCGCTATTAAATTTCATGGTTTTAATTATTGAAGTTAGCTACTATATTGTTTTTAAATTTGAACCTTAGAATAAAAGATGACATTTCATACAGTATTCATCTTGCTTAAGTTTGTCTAAACAGAGCTGTGTTTATCTGAGCTATTTAATTAAGTTCCCTTTATGAACAATAAAGAAGAAGAAAGAATTCTAGGATTTTCCTCTTTCCCTATTTATATAAATTAGTTCACCTAATGCAGCAAACCACCCTAAGATAGCCTTTAGATTGGCTAGATCCTCTCAAATATTCTTATTACTTCTTTTTAACCTAAACCAGTAGTTTGCTTTGAAGAATATAGTTTCCCTCCATGTTGTAATATTAATGAACTGGCTGTAGGGAAGTAAAGAGAGTCACTAGAAAAAAGAAGAGGAAAAGCAGGGATAGTTATTGGGGAATACGAAGTCTCAGAGGAGAATAAAAGCAGGGGAAAACTGAACACAGAAACTTCACCTTGAGTGATAGAGACTGAAGGAATGGAAGGCTGAAGGCCTAAGGGATGGAAGACAGACATAATAAACATGAGACTGAGAAGGACTGTGAATAGGGGTGATATGCTGAGGGTTGTTTAAGGAGTGTAAAGAAAAACCGTCATTGAATGAAATAATTTAAGTTTATTTGTTTGTAAAATATTTTTTCTTTTTCTTCTTCAATAAGACTTTCACTATAGAATTTAAAATTGCAAACACACATGTAACTATTCATTTAAATTTTAAAATACTTTATGTATTATATTAAATCATTATTTTTTTGTAAAAAAATCCGACAGAAGTCCATGGATGACATATCTAAAGGGTCCAAAAAAGAAATAATTCTTTAAATATCTAACTATCTAAAATAGCCACGTGTTGATAGCCAAGTGTGGCTCCTATAGTGCTTTCTTTACTATCTGTGTTCAATACAATGTTCCAGGAAGATTCAGAACATATTAAGAAAAAGATAATTTTAGGTTTTGTGAGATCTACTATGGTTTCACAAAAATATCAAGGAATTATTCCAATGCTAAGACTTCTGTTTGATCTGTCAGAACCATTCTCAGGCCGAAGATATGAGTCGGTGACTTTTCTTCTACTGTTATAATACCATATATATCCCTATCTGCTAGGTTACTATTCATTTTAAGAAATCTATCTTGATGTTCTAAAAATGCAAGCTCATCTTTATGGTCTTCTGAGTTTTTACAAAAGTGTATTTATTGAAAAGATTCTGATAAAACTTATCATGCCGAGGTCATATTCACATATGGGTTACGTATTTAGCTTGTCTTGCTCACAATTACATTTTTCTTTTGTTGGTTCAAGTAACTGACTGAAATGAGATAAAAGTCCTTATATTAAGTATTTCATGCATCACAAACCTTTTCAGTGTTCATTATTAACTTTGACAGCAAAAGCTATCACAACTACTCCACAATATTTGTCTTGTATTAGGGTTTAAAGTCCTTCAACCATTTATCTTATTTTGTTGGCATATTTTTGATAATTTCTGCTTAAATGAAATGCAATGATTTCTGCTTCTTGATCCAATGGTTTATTAAAACCTTATGACCATTACAGTGTTCTGTACGTTGAAATCAACATGTGCTTGACCTATTACTGAAAATTCAGTTTTCATTTGAAATGGTAATTGTTATTACTAGCATTAACATCACTAAAGTTAAATTGGTACGCGTTATATCACATTTTTGAAATTAAAACACAAGTGTAAATGATTATATAATTAAAGCTAAATAATATTTTTAAATGCCTGTCACACCAACTCAAAACAAGCAATATCTTCTTTGTGCTAATTCAGGGGAATTAGTTGCAACAAAAAGGAAAAGACATTAACATTGACATAAGTACTGTATTATATGACTTCACAAGTTACATCACCCTGAGTAAATCTCAGGAAATTAAATATACAAATCACCTTTTTATCTAATTTCTATTGACATTTTATAAGTATCTCATAGGTCATATGAAGAATCATCCAGAAGTCTTGGCATTCAACAGTCCTTTGTGGCAGAATGGGAAAAAAATATTTTTGTAAATGACTTTGCAATGACTTAATAACATTATTAATGAGAAATGACTATTTAAGTATAACCACTTTGAACTCAAAGTCAATATCATTGAAAAAAGAAAATACTCTTCTGAAAACAAACCCAAACCTAATTTGAACGGGAAAAAAATGAAGCTTGATAAAAGGAAATTCATTCGAGCAATGAAAAGGATAAAATGTTGGCAAGTGAAATATATTGTTAGAGACACTATACTGGTATCTTAATGGGAAACTCTCCCACCCATCAAAACCAACTCAAAAAATCTAAACAAGTAAAGGGAAGAATAAAATGTGTGTGGGAAGTAAAATAAATTGTCAATGGGTAAAAGATATGATGGAACAAAGAAAATACAAGACACAAATTTAAAGCTCTAATGAAAGTGACTAAAAGAAATTTTGAGAAAGTACTTAATATTAATAATAGAAATAAATTCAATCATCTCAGAATCCAGAAGAATGACAGAAGTGTTAAATTATTTTACCAGGTGCATAGATGATCATAGTATAAAAGAATGTACAAGAAGCGTGAAAAATACCCTACATCAAACTCGTAGAAAAAGGACCTACTACAGTATTCTACATTTGTTATGCAGGAGTTCTGGAAATTTAGCACGTTAAATTGTTCCTTTACTGGAAGGTAACAGCCGATAGACAAGTGCTGTCAGAATAGACTAAGTGCTAATCAATAGAATACTCAAATTTCCAGCAGCAAGAGATATTCACCCAAGAATGTTAAATGAAATCAGATGAAAAATTGTTGAAATATTAAGTGTGACTTTAATTGACCTTGGGGAACAATGTATGGAAAATAAAACAGACATTAATAAAAAGATTTGGGGGCACATAACTATCTACGTAGCTCTGAGTTTTACGTTTCTGTGATTATTAAAAATTACACTAAAGAATAAAATTATTAGATTTAAAAAAATGAGGAAAAATCAACATGGCTTTTTTTTTCTTTAAAGAAAACCATACCAAACAAATCAATTAGCAATCTTTGAAAGACTTGTTTAATAGTGTACCCAGATTTATAAAATCTTTAGAGATGTTCTTGTACAATTCATTAAAGAAGCTAAGGCATCGTGGGAAAAAATCAACATCCTGACAGACATAAAAAGAAGAGATGAATGAGGATAATGTTTGCAATTGATAAAAAAATTATTCTGGGCAGTGAAGCCAAATGTTAAGTATTGAGAGTTTTAATAAACTGGCAAAATGACAGCTTAAATTAAGATCAATACATACAATGCATGTGTAGAAAAATGCCTTAATTGCACAAACCCAATAGAAATTTCCATTTGGCTATTCCAAGGGAAGAAATCTTGTATTCTTCATAAATAGCTCTGTAGCAGCAGCATCATAATGTGCAGCCACAAGCAAGACATTATTTACCTCTGTAAAAGAGTACCTCTGAGAAAAGAGTAAACGTTCTTATGCGAATGTGAACCTTCCAAACAAACATACTCATATTTTGAACTGAGAGTCAGTACGGCTCAGTAACTGTGATATCTAACACGATACAGAAAAACATCCTTAGAAAAAGTAGTAAAAGTCTAACAAATATAATTGAAGTTATAGCACAATGCAAAGAGGACGTGGCTCTCTAGCTAGGAAAAAGATACCAGGGATGAACGATAGTGAATTATGTAAAATAATGACTGCTGTAAAATGAAAAGAGATTGAGAGCACAAGGAAAGATCATTCATTCTTTCTTTATTACAACATGAGAATTGTTTCTTATGACAACAGAAAAATTTGAGCTGCCCACTGAAGCAGCAACGCTTCTGCACCAGCAGAAGTTAGGCAGGAGTAAGTGAGTCTGTGTCCCTATAAACTTGTTTTTTCTGAAGCTGCTGCTGGTGGTCCCTAATCAAAAATGAAATTTGAGTATCAATGGATTTTTTCATTAGAACTGATACTGTCATTACTATGCTTTTGCAGGCAGTTGCTATTTTTATTTTTTGAAACATTCAAAATCACTGAAGTCCTGTCCATGAACTTCATCTGATCAAGTGGAGGTCTGTGGGATTCTGTTAGGATGCCTAAGAGCTTCTACTAAGGAATCTCCTGAAAGTTATATATTCAAGTTTAGGTTCATAAATTTGCTTTAAGTAGCTTTCAGAGAAGGTAGAGCAAGAAAATATCTATCCAGAGCTCATAAAACATAAACACATGTGGCTGCAACTGCCCAGGATCATGAATTGAAGCTACAAGTGCAGTGTACAAAACCAGTCAGCATGCAAGTGAGAACTATTTAAATTAGCTGAGAGAAAATGCTGAAAATGTGAAGTCTTGGATCCAGAACTTCATATCATTGATGGCTATTTCTTTAATGTCTTTTTAATGTTAAAGGATCATAAACTGCAAAATGTAATCTATAAAACATCTTATGCAGACCCAAGACTCAGAAATTTTGTATGATGAATGCCCAGATTAATAGATTAGAAAGTCGTATTCTTTCTCACATTTGTGCTTATGCTGTCTTTCTTTCACCCAATGAACCTTTCATTCTTTGTTGCCTAATGACACATTTGCAGCAATGCGGAGATTGTATTCTTTGAATTCCCCTTATGACAGTTTGGACACCAACTGCAAGGTCGATGAGTGTAGCAAATTTAAAAGTTAAACATGAGATTACAGAGTATAACATTATGAATTCACTAAGTAAAATACTTTTTAGTCCTCGGGCTAAAGGAAAATATGGATCAAAACACCAGTGTGATTTGTTTCTACTTTTTTTTCAAGCAGAATTAGTATATTACTGTGAAAAGAAAAGAAGACAAAAGAAAATTTTGTGGAGATTACTAGAAAATCAGCTATTATAATAATTTAAGAATCTTGATTTAATTTTAGAATTTGCAAAATGTGGCATCAGTTTTAGGTACCTCCCATTCTCATAATATTCTTTTCAAAGTTGCAAGGTTATAAGAAGTCTTCTCAGGACAACTGAAGTTTTGTCCCAAATGTGGCGAGAAGTAGGCTTACTAGTATTAGGAGTAAGGACATCTGAAACGGGGATAATTTATGGTTTATATCTTTTAGAACATCTGAATTAATTTTGCAGTTAGCTTCTAAGAATTCTTATTTAGAAGGTTGTCCCATAACTTTATTCTTTTCCTTAAACATCTCATTTTAGTTTCTGTATGCATTTTATTCTTAAACTCTCCAAATCTATTTTTTCCCTGCCCAATATGATCCTATAAATAAATACTTTCTCTTCATTATTTATCAAGTTTCCCTAAATTTACTTTGCAGTCAGTGATCATAGTCTGTCTCATTCTTCATTTCACTATGCCCAACCATGATTCCTCATGCAGTAGATTCTGAATCCTCCTGTTCATTCCTTTGCAACTGATCCAACATGAAATATTACATCACTGAACATGAATTATCAAAGAGAAATGCACAGCTAATGTTTGTTCTTTACACACATTAAATCTTTCTGGCAGAGCAATTATGCAATGTGTTGTGCAGTATGAAACTCTTTACCTCTGAACTCTACATGAAAAAAAGCTTTTAGTAAGCTATAATTAGTAATAATTTTTTTCTTTTGGGGTCCAAAGGTTCCTAATAATTCATCTTCATCAAAATAAATACAATTTTCCAATGCTTATGATAGGATAAAAAGGAAAGGCTTTTGAAGGATAGATGGGTGTAATAGACTCTTTTCTAATATGACGTAGAGAGGCCTTGATAAAGACCACGTGCATAAACAAGACAAAGTTGAAGAAAAATAATCAATAGGAAGAAGAAAACTATGAACTCCAGCTAAATATATCATGAAGGAGATATTGCACGCCACCATGAAAAGATGTAGTAAGAAAACTTAGGTTCCTGGAGGCTAGATAGAGTGCAACAATAAGAAGAGAAGTCGAAAAAAGAGGGAAACAGAAAACAGAATGGGCTAGAAAAATGGAAGTGAGAGTAGAATGAAGCATGGGTAAAGAAAAGGAAGAAGATGACATCAAACCGAGTGATGCAGTTGACATGCCTGAGGGATTGGATGGGATACTGGCAACTCCCCGTATCAATATGGGCTGGGGATGATGTGATTGAGAGCAGCCCTGCAGAAAAAGACTGGTGGATGAAAAGTCAGCAACATGCACTCATATTCTAGAAGGCCAAGCCTACCCTGGGCTGCATCAAAGGAACAGTGGCCAGCAGTCTGAAGGAGGTGATTTTGCCATTCTGTGTAGTTCTGGTGAGGCCTAACGTGGAATACTGCCTTCAGCTCTGGAGTACTTAGCACAGGAAAGACATGGATCTATTACAACAGATCCAGAGGGCCACAAAAGTTATCAGAGGGCATTGTGGTAGTCCAGCCCTGAGAATGAGAGGGGCTGAGGAGACCTTATTGTGGCCTTTCAATACTTAAAGGGGAGCTGTAAGAATCATGCAGGGGAAGTTTTTAGTGCAGCCTGTTGAGAAAGGACAAGAGGTAATGGTTTTAAACTGAAAGATGGTAGATTTAGACTAGATGTAAGGAAGAAATTTTTTAGAGTGAGGGTGGTGAAACACTAGAAGAGGTTACCCAGAGAACTGGTAGATGCTACATACCTGGAAATATTGAAGGTTAGGTTGGACAAGGCTTTGAGAAACCTGATCTAGTCGAAGATTTCCTTACTCATTGTAAGGGAGTTGGACTAGATGACCTTAAAGGACCCTTCTAACCTAAGGTATTCTATGATTCTAAAAGACACAGAGAAGTGTAAGTAATAAGAGAATATAAACGTATTTTCTTTCCAGGTTTTAAGATTTCCAAACAAGGATTCAAAACTGAATCTTGACTATAATCTATTAAATCATTTATTATCTCTGTTAAATAATTGAAACCTCTCCTCCTGTAACAACATGAGTTTTGTTTCTAAGATTTTTGGTATATGATTTTATTTACAATCTGCAATGCAGTGATCAGAGCAATAAACCCAGCACATTACTTTTGGAAAGTTATGTTAGCATACCAGACAGGTTTGACCAAGTAACTCATTGACAGATCCAAAACTACGTGAATTAACACGATACAGAATGTAGCTTATGTCCCCTTTTGACTGCTGCTTTTTCATTACTTAGAATTATAAACAATTATCCATTGCTTGACTGTATATTACTCCAAAAAATGCTGAGACTGTGAGAAAACTGACTCCCGTGGTAAAGGTTCATTGTATCAAGAGTTAAACTCAGCTGAACACAAAGCTGAGCACATCTTGCTTAAGTATTTTGTAACACCTTTTATAAAAAAGAATTTTGACACTTGAGCCCTCAGCAAAAATAGATTAAGATATTAAAGGGAAATATGTTTTCAGTAAAGTTTCTGCATTTAAACTCTCTACTTTAGAAAGTCTTATATCGGCTATTCAAAATTCATGCTTATTGATGCAGTCAAGTCTAAACTATTTGTCTCTCCAAGGAGTCTGAAATCACTTAATGCAAATTCAAGTATGTGCATTCTTCATGCTGTCAGAGGCTGGTATGCTTCAGGAGTCTCTATTCAAATTTTACCTGAGCAGCACTTTTATACTGTCATGCATCCCTCTCATATCTTCATCAAGATATTTTAGTATATCTTCTCATAAATCCCATATATATTAATTCTATAGTATGAGCCACATTTCACAGGATTTTAAGAGGGAATACATGATTCTCTTGGGTTATGTATGAAAACTGGAGAAAGAAAAGTATAAAAACTTGGTCAGTTTAAATTGTCCACCTATCTGAACTGTCCTTCCATACAGCAGAGAACAAAGCTGGATCTCACTGTAGGATAATGTCAGAATAAATCTAGAACGTACAGGTGGACATAAGAAACACAAAGTATTTCTAGATTTGTTTTATATCCCAGAGTAACATTTTAGACACTGAACTATTCCAACTCTGTGTGATTCAAGCCAGTTGTATTTCCTTAACAAATGTACTTTTTACCACCAAGAAATTATTTCCTATTGATTTAAATTTACATAAGGGAAACTGAGTATGGGCAAGTTTAAAACACGTAAGCTAACTCCCTAATTGTGTTACCATGGTGGCTTAAAAGAATCACCTCTACAACACATAAAATCAGGCATATTTATTTTTGCACAGTGACATTTTCAGGATTCAAATTCCTTAAAAACAAGTTGTGTCAAACAAAGCCAGTTTACGAGTTTAACATTGTGCTCTATGTCTGCACTTGCGTTCTATACACACATGTCCAAGATAGAAGAGAATCATGGTAAAAGCATAACATTCAGTAAACTGCTCTGCAAATATTGCAAAACTTAGGCCAGCTTAAGTGAATTTATTTACAACCATATTTGTACATTTTCATGATGTATTTCTTCTCTTACATTCAAAACTATTGTACATTTATTTTGCTCTGTACCACATAACATAGTAAATGTACTCCTACCTCAACATCCCAAGATACTTCTTAAATAGCAGTTTTGTTTTCAACTAAAATTTCAAAACTTCTGACTGGACCTGTTTGATGCAAAAGTTGGATAATATGTCTGCAAACAATTGCACTCTCATAGGACAACACTGGAAAGTTCATATTTAAGACACACTCCTAACCGTATCATTCCTACTTCAACTATGTCCCACTTGCAGGGAAGACTCAGCCTTCAGTTTCCCAGCTCTTGCATAGAGCAAGCAGCTATAATCTGATACCAGCTCTTTTGATAGGAAAGTTGAAGGCAGAAGCTTTTTAGTTAAAGATTAAGTCATCTGTTGGTATAAATCTGCTGACACTTTATGTTGATTTGACCATTCTAGTAAAATTACTACTCATTTCTTTGTTTTGGTTTGTTTTCTCTCAGTTAATGAAGTCCTCTATAACACAGCATAACAGCTACTTCTGTGCCATTTTTGCGATGGCTGTTCCTGTCTAATCCTAATATTACAATTAATTATAATTTATGACAATATAAATTAGTTAACATACACTGAAATTAAAACATATATACATCTTATCTGCCTCCTATTTGGAGGGATTTTTAAAATTTTTTTTATGGTTGCTTTTTGGAAGGGAAGAAGGGAAAGACAGCAGTCAAGCAGTAAATTTCATTGAAGACCTTGGTTTTATTTTCTTTAGAATTTTTGTATGACTGATTCATCTTCCTAATGTCAACTAAACGTAATCAACGGTATTTTAGTTTCTTGCCATAGAAAATATGGTTTTGAAATATGTTGTGTAAACCTATTCAAAGAGAATCCTACCATTCTGCAAGGTTACACAAACATAAGCATGTGTTACATAAACCTCTTAAATAAAATATAACCACAGTTTTGAAAAATAGAGTAAAAAAAAAGCTTCTGAATTTAAAGAGCAAAGAAAGTGGTCTGTGATTTTGAGAAGTTCTAAACATTCACAATTTACAATGAAATTAACTATCACTCTATCGGTTGTTCAGAACAGCACAAAGACTGTGAATTTGAATAAAAATAACAAAGCAATTTAACTACAATAGCTACACAATGGACCCATTATTTTAAAAGTTGCCTTTAATCATGAAAAAAAATATTCTTAAATTACGTCTACATACCACAAGTTGGTAAAGAATATGTAGTATGATGCAAACTAATTGTGAGGTAAACAATAACAGATAAATCTATAAGAAAGTCAAGCAGATTTACAGTTTCAGACATAACACATTATTTGTTATTTTTCTACACTGCATTGTTGGAAATTATACTAATTTAAGTGCCTAAACTGGAGTCGGTCATATTGACATCTTTATAAATCAAAGAAGAAAACCATGCATCTCAAGTAGGTGATTTATTTGTATGCATGTATTTGGATGAGACGAACCATCTGGTGGGAGGTGTCTCTTTTTCTCCAGTTTTTCTCTTCCTACACAAGGGCCTGGAATAACTAATATCCATTGATTAGAGCAATCTAATTAACCCAATATTTTTTGAAAAATCCTATTTTATGTTGTGTAGTGTTCTGAAGTTTAATTATGTGGACATATTTTTGCATCTTAATGTATTAAATTGCTGCCTTATTTCTGAAATCTAGATGGATATCTAAACCTTAGAAACCAGGAACTGCAGTTACAATTTTCTGAATATTTTTTCTTCTTCTAGGTTAAAGATGAGGTATCATTTCCTTCTTTCACCTGTCATTTGGCAGCGCGAAAGTACCTGCTCTCTGAAGATCAGTACATAATTGAGCCTTGATGTTACGTTCTAAATGGAATTCCTGTCATGGTTATTTGAAATAAATGTTTGTGTGATGGGTTCCTTCTGAGCATTTATCAGATTTTAGAGATTCTCCCAACTTAAATATTTGTCTTAAGAAATGTAAGTGTTCACAGTGTGAATACCTGCATCTTAACTAGTCATTTTAGGCACCTTTTGTAATCAATAGAGAGAAACACACTTCTAAAGCGTGATTTATTTCACCTAATGAGGTGAATAATGTCCATTTTTAGGACATTACTGATATTGCTACTCTAGCTATAAGAAAAACTTAGCATGTGTAAAGTATAATTCTTTTGTGGACATTTTTTACAGTAGATATCTATATTTGAGAACGCTCTATATTAATGAAATACCCCCGCTCCTGGAAATTTATTCATTCAGCCTGCTTTTGAAAGTCTTTATCTTTTTCCTTTCATATGGGACAAATGATCATTTTCAATTATTGATATCATGGAAAATGCATAGATTCAGAAAAAAGGAAAAAACTCAAACCCCCTCTTTCCACACTACGACTGCACGTGAGGTTTTCCACTATGTGATTGAAATTTGCTGTCCAAATCTTTACAGAATTTCACTCAGGAACATTTTATCATTAAAGAGAAAAACAAACCCAAGAACTTTACATTAGGCAATTGCAACTATTACAGATGATTTTTTTAGTTACTCTGCTGAATAAGGGTGACTTACCCATCAGGTTCTTACAGAACAAATTTCTGGCTGGTGATGCACAAAAGCTAATTTTCATGATAAAGAGAATGTCTCTGAGTTAGCATTTCCCAAACTTAACCCTATCATGTTAGTATTATTGAGTATCAATTGCCCGTGCTTTCACACCTATGTTGAGTATATGTATCTTTCATTGGATAATCAAGGGTAATATTTTCAAGTTAAAGAAACAGAAGTGAAACATTAAATTAGCAGGGACACCTTCAACTAGATCAGATTGCTCAAAGCCCTGTCCAATCTCACCTTAAATGTTTCCAGGGATGGAGCACCTACTGCTTCTCTAGGCCACCTCTTCTAGTGCTTCATCACCCCCATCGTAAAAAAAACTCTACCTTATATCCTGTCTAAATCTACCTTCTTTTAGTTTAAAACCATTACCCCGTGTTCTATTGCAATTAAAGTTTGCTAAAATTGTCTGTCCCCATCTACCTCATAGGTGCCCTTTAGGTACTGAAAGGCTGATAGGAAGTCTCCTCTGAGCCATGTCTTCTCCAAGCTGAGCCACTCCAGCTCTCTCAGTCTTTCTTCATATGCGAGAAGTTGCACCCCCCATGATAGTTTTCATGGCCCTCCTCTGGACCCACTCCAAAAGTTCTATGTGTTTCTTATTGAATTAAGTATTCGAGAAATTAGGAATGAAATGTAAGTTTATGCCAATTTAAGCAGCTTCACACTCAATTGAGAATAAGGTTGAAGATTAATTATTCTGCTGAATATTTCATACATTCTCATTTAAGTTACAACAGATATATTGCATGGATAATCTCTCTTTAAACAGAAATATTTCTGAAATTAGTTTTACATGTTCATATTGTCTTCTTAGCAGCAAGCTTATACTATCAAGTATATGTACATCTACTTGGTACTGAAATGCAAATACAAAAATGTCTAAGAACTTGATATTCTCTGAATTTAAAGTATGTACCTAGTAACTGAATTCTAAGATATATTTGAGCTACTGTTTTTCACTATTGCGATTTTAAGTATTAGTTTGGAATAAACAACAATTTTTCTTCCTTTAAGGTGAATGTACAGAGTCAAGTCCCTATTTTACAAGAAGGAATATAAGAAATCACGGTTTTCAAATAGTATTTCAATTTATGAGCTGGTAGATTGGTTGCAAAGCTATTTCCCTAAAATCAAATTGCTTCTGTTCGGGATATAACATTGTACTCTCAAGGAATGTATTCTTGCAAGTGACAAAAATCTGTTTCCCTAGAATTCTTTCTACATTTCTGAGATACTAGTGCTATTCTGTATTATCCTTCACAAAATGTTTTCTATTCTGATATTTTGATAAGCATAATAATGAACTCACTGGATGCTGTATTTTGTAGCAAAGCTAACTTTGAATCAAACTTCTACCAAGGCTGAAAACATACACTGTGATCAATCTAGGATCCTGACCTCCTATTTGTGCGTACCACACAGAAGTTTCAAATGTGAGTTGTAAAGACTGCATTTGATATTTTATTAACTGAAGTACAGATCTTGTCAGGATCAGAAAAAATCTAGTGACAATGAAACATCACAAACATGAACATCTACAAAAGAACTGCTAGCATTGGGATCATGAAATATTGTGCAAGACAACACCCAGTTTTATAAAGTTGAAGTAACCTGAGAATAGTTGAAAGCTCTCTATTGAAAATGTTTATATTTTTAGAAAGTTTGTATCTATTTATCCAATGTGTAGAACCTTAAAAGACTGCAGACACGTAAAAGAAATTTTACTTTGGAAAAGAAAAATAAACCTTTCTGGTTTTATGTCATGCACATCCACTTTGCATATAACAGGGTAAGTATGGAATTGTTTGCCAGAAAGAATTCTGTGAGAAAATGTATTTAATGGTAGAAAACTTCTGCAATATAAACAGAAACTGGGGGTGAGGAGGGGAGAATATGAGAAAGCAGAATTGTAAGAGTGTATGTGCAGTGGGATTGTGAGCAAATAATACTGAACACAGGTGTATGTATGGGAGGTGTTAATCGCAAAAAAAGTGCAGCATGGTCTGTTCTGGGCTGTGAATTTGATATAGGTAAATAGTCTTATACTTGGTCTTGTACTATCAAATTCCTTGGGTTTGTACTATCAAATTCCATACATGTATGTAGTCAAAATGTCTAAGTTTCCCAAAATATTACAGAATTAGTCATTAATTTATAACTGCTATTTAATAACAGGTACAAGAGCTTTTTTAAGCCTTTTTAAATTCCTAATGAAATAACTAATGAAATGTCATAGACAATGCAATACATTTTATTAATCTCACTCTATTCTGAGCACAGTAAAAGACGTATAGAAGGGTGAAATCTGTTGTGGAAAACCTGTATTTCATTCATAATGTACAGTTTTTATGGTGTTTGCTGATGGACATCAAGGTCTGAGCTATTAAAGCTTGCATATCTTCAGAATAATTGTGATTTATTTTTATTGCAGTCATTGAAACGTGTTTAAGTCATTGACAAATATATTCAAGGGAATCTATTTGGGCCTTCTAAACATATAAAACAATCTGAAAAATATTCCATGAATAATAGAGAATCTCAATATTAGTCTTTCTTTTGCAAAATGGATTTTTTAATACTATTGTGTTGTCAGAAATAAATTACAATTGCCAACAGAATCATAGGAAAAGATTTATCTGATTTGTCTGATCAGTTTTTCTATTGAGTTCAACCTCAATTATTACATATTTATAAAGCCTCTAACGTTGTCTAGAAAATTGTACTCCTGGAGTGTAACTATCTAAGCCAGGAAGGCTCATTCATTTAAAAACCAGAGACATTATGTTATAATATTTTCCTTGATTCTGTTTACTTAAACAACCCAATCAACTCCCTGAAAAAACACAATTTATTCTATGATTTCGCTAATAGTTTTATTAATAAATATTAAAAGCAGTACTACTGTTAAAACACTGATGAGTTTATTCCTTCTTCTGGGGAACCCACTTATTTTGTCTTTTAGGTATTGATTCCACGAGCACTTCAAAGAGATCTATCCTCTTGTGTGCTTTTTCCTTTTTTTTTTTTCTTTTTATCCTCACTGGAGAAATAATTAATGAAAGGAAAAAGAGAAAATTATGCTGATGCTGCATGCTTATGCTGCATGCTTACACATCTTCAAACCAAATGTCCCAAGTAGGTTGCACCTATATTGACATCTCAACTGGTTTCAGAGGTTTCCACTGGGAAAACTCTTTTAACTATAACCATAAATTCTTCTCAAAATTGCTAGCAACAAAGGACTGTGAGGTTTCTGGTTTTGGACCATGAAATGCTTCCTAAAGGATTCACAAGACTTCAAATAAGAGGTATGTTTAGTAGTCCTGTTACCAAAGCTTATGCCTCCCTACGTAACAGAATTAGCGGCTTTAAGATTCTTTAAGATTCTTATTGAGCTGAGCAGATAGAAAGCATCAACGTCAAATACTCCCAAGCCAAAAGCTCAAAGTATTACTGCCATTTAGAAATGATAAACCCTAAAGGGAAGTACAGATGACATTAGAATATTAACCATATGAACTTTATTTGATCAAATGGCCTAATTTATCTTATTCCACTAACATTTATTCTGCATTCCTTTCTTGCATTTATTCTCAGTTGTAAGTGGAAACTCATACGTTGGCAGCTCTAATCAGGCAAAGTTGGTATGTACGAGCATTAGATAGAAATAAAATGTAGTATTTTTATCCCTCTTGAAATGTTAGAAGAGGCTCTATAGACTGTTCAAGTCATGGTTCATCTGTTATATGATGTAGTGAAGGAACAGTATCAATTTTCCAGATTTTCATGAGCTTGCAACATGCAGAAGATGCATTATACATTGAGATCAGAGCCAACATGCTTAAATTGAATATAAGATTAAGAGAGAATTAGGAAACTGTTCTTTTGACTCTCATATCTGCAACAAAGTTCCAGTGCAACTGAAGGATTGTTTTGTATATAATTAGATTAAGCAAGAAGGCTTCCCATTCAATAGACTCACTTATAAGATGCATTAACATTGGCAAGGAGGTACAATCAGAAGTTGCAAACAAAAGTCATCTTAGAGATTTACTTTTAGTTTTGTTTTTCTTCCTACTGTAGAACAACAGCTCAGTCACTATGATGAAACTTGAATATCCAGACCTTTCTACCTCCTCCCTTCAGTAAGAACCAAGCGACCTCTTTAAATAGAAGGCCATAACCCACTTAAAGACAAGACCTATACTGAAAAATTTTATATTACTATCTATTTTTCTTTTTAAAAACCACAGTTTAAAAGTGATTAAATGTACTTTAATGTTTCCGCAGTTTAAAGTTTTGTGGCCATGAAAACTGTTCTCTGTTCCCTCCTGCTCTTTGTGTAGAGCCACCCCTTAATTATACAGTTCTTCAGAACACATTCATGAGAACAATACCTAAACTTACTACTCCACATTCACATATTTACGCCTACAGCAGCCTGATTTTTTTGCTTGTTCATCAGCTGTGAACAGTTTTTATAGTATCATGTGTCATAAATACTTATTCTTTCTCACTTCCAAATTTCTTCAAGTTTGTGATCAACAAAACATTCACTGTATAAATCCTTGTTCTCATGAAGTTATCATTCTCATTGTCTGATAGAAAAATAATCATTTCACAGTCAGTAAAATCTTAGGCAGTGCTGACAAAGTCATGGGTGTTTGACGACTACAACACAGGCACCAGCTCTTCCAATATTTAGGGAAGCCATCTGCAGGAAAAAAAGAATACAAATTAACTGAACGGGAGCAAGCAATGCAAGAGGTTGCCAAAGTGCCGTGTCAACATTATTCTAAAATGGTCAAAACTAATGGGGGTAAAAACTGCTAAAGAAAAATAAACCCGACAATATCCTAATGTTTTAGTTTTATTCACATCCAACATCTTTCACTTGATGAAAGTGTGAGGTCAGAAAAAAGAAGTGATTTTAGAGCTGTCAACAGTGTTGTGAACTGTTGATATGTAAGGGATTTCTATAATCTATAGCTTTAGTCCCTGAGGCATCGTCAAGGCTATCGATATCAAAAATCGTACGGTTCCAATATTCCTAAAGAAGTTCAAGTGTCCTTTAGAATAAGTTTGGCAGCTTTAGACACTATTCAAGACAAGACAAGGTTTAATAACTTTAGGAAACTGAATCTTGCTGCAACTAACACAGTAGCATCAGCTTGTATGATAGATACTAACAATAGCAATGATAATATACTCTAAGTAATGCTACTGTACATATCTGAGCAGACATGTTATATATGTCCTAACTATTTGTCCAAACATGATCATTCACTTTTTTATTTATGTGGACTGGTGGATTTGAGTAAAGAATTTTTCCACATTTATTTCTTATTTCCCACAGAATGTCATGAAAATACCCTCTTGTAATTTAATTAATGGTAGAAAAAGAAAAATGGTCTTGTGCATTCAATTTACACCATGTATTTCTACATCTAGGCTTGACAACAGAGCCCCTCTTTACAATTGTAAAAGAAATAGGCATTTTTGAGTGTAGTACATCTAGTCTATTTAAATGCTTATTTTAGGATAAGATCATTCTTTTGAAGGACGTACTTTTCTTCACTAACTTTAAAGGGAACTTGGAGTGACTAATTCAGATGTAAATATCTACACTGGTGGAACAAATTACTTTTTCAGAGAGTCTTAAAATAGAATTAATAATACAAAGTGTTGAAATAATCCTTTATTTCTTTTTAAGTCTTTGCTATAAATCCAAGTTTTCCAGGCACTGCTGTGACGTAATAAAATGCATGAAGAAAGATGAAAAAAATTAATTTGCCATAGAAATTGATCAGAATAATAATTGTTTTTGAAAGGTAACAAGATAATATTTCTAATGAATGCTTATTTTATCATTTTTCCATTTTCATAGGATTCAATTCTTTCTTTCCTGTCTTCAGAAGAAACTCCAGACATAATACTTGATAAGATATTAGGACTAGTTTTACAGCTTTGGCAAATTCAGATATTATACTATATTTCACAAAAGTAATGTTTTTGTGTGCAGCTATCAAAATATACTACAGATTAAAAAAATAAAGACTTTATGGTACCTGTGTCCATTCATTAGTCTGAGGATCATATGCTTCCATAGTGTTCAGGTATGTTTGACCGTCATAGCCACCTACTGCATATAATTTGTCACCAAGGAGACAGACACCAACAGCATCTCGAGGCATACTCAGTGGAGCTACCATTGTCCATGTATCAGTTTTTGGATCATACCTGAGGATACAGAAAGGAAATTGAATTTCCAGGGAGAAGATAAGTGTCAGTTTATGACGATCTTCACATGAACAAAATCCTTTTTTTTGGGGAAAAAAGTCCATTATCATCCTATTCAAAAATACTCTTTCTAACAGCAAATAGAAAACAGGCAGATGTGTTGTGTTCCCCATTCAGACCTCTAAATGTTGGTTAGGAACTTTTGCTCAGATAACCTTTTGAAAAAAACTAAAGCATTTGTGAGATAACATGTCATAAAAAGAGATTTGAGAAGGATACAAGAGCAATTTTTGGATTTACGTATATTTTTATGTATATATTTCAAATATGTTATTTCTTTTAGTATATTAAAAGTATTCTTTTTAAAATTGTATTACATTATATTTAAACTTCTAAGGTTACACTAAACAATGTTCACAGACAGAAAACTTCCCTAAGAATTTAGGGGATGTGCTTAACTGCATTAAATTATCCTCCTGATATTTGTTCAAGTGAAAAGAGTAGTACTGTTTTAAAGACATAACCACCACAGTATTTTTAAAACCGAGGACAAAAATTCTGTTTGTGTAATGAGAATCACTTAAAAATTAAATGTTTAGCCTAAGCTATTTAGATATTCATTAACAATGTAAGAATTACTTAATTTCAGAAACCATCCCATTGTATCTATTTAGATATCTGTAAATCAGAAATTAATCACCTTTTGATAGTGTTTCTAGGTTTGTTACTAAGGATATCTAAAGTATAATGTTAAACTAAAGACCTCATTTTCAGATGACAAATATTATTCAAATAGAATAATATATTATCGCATGATAGAACTAATTCCTGTCCTTAAGCATCTCTACTATGTAGTAGGATCACTGGATGATCAGTGGAGAAAATAAACAGTTTAAGGATAAAAACCTTTTGAGTAACTTTGCTCATCTGTTTAAGATTAAGGAAGAATTCAGCATATGTTTCCCAAAATAATTAAAAAGGAATTGTTTAATGAATAAAAATGATATTTATTTACAAGTCCTCTAAATACTATATTATTATATCAAATTTGACTTCAAACAACTTTCTCCCACATCACTAAGAGACAGCGTTAGCTCTAAGTTCATTTCTTGAGGGGATGTCAATTTCTTCTGACATATTTTCTTCTACTCTAAAAGTTATTAACTAGAAAGTGATAATCATGCGGAAAGTTGTATATACTTATGCTTTACAAAAAGGCTTTTACTACAAAGACTGAGCATAAACGCACCTGTAACTATTCAGTCATTTTTTTTTTCAGTAAGCAACCAGTAGGAATACTGTTTCAAGCCTCACCATTATATTTGAACAACAGAATTTTTTAAAGTTTTTAAATATAAATACTGCTACAATAATGTTACAGAGCTTTGCTTCTAACTGTCTTTTACTTCATAAATCAGACTGTCAATCTGGAACAACAGGATTGGTTTTAATCTTGATTAAATTGGTTCTGACTCCTAACCACATGTAGGGAAAAAATTCTACTCATCTATTGGCTGCTAATTCTTCTGGCTTGATCAGAACTTCCAGAAAATAAGATGTTAAAATTTTGTGTTCAACTATTTAAGTCTGTAATGTGATTAAATTGATTTTGTTGTTCATTTTAGGGGTTTTCTTTAATATTCTCTAATCATATTTTTTTCATTTTTCTATCTTTAATAAGCTTTGAGTTAAATATCTAGATATGTTATAAACGTCTTTTAAAACTTTAGAGGAAAATACTTT